>CAUYQG010040952.1:0-13314 GCA_963574415.1 Tarsius wallacei | reverse complement strand
CAACTATCTGATATCCAAACTGGCTATGGTTCTTCCAGAATCGTAGGTAAATTCAACTACCATTGGTCAAAAACATTCCTGGTATATAGAGAAATAAGGGTACAAATTAATTTTCACTGAGCAATTGCAATGAGCCATACACACACACACACACATACACCCCAAAATACTCTCAATCAGAAAATACTAAAAATAAAAACCAACTTTGCTTGATCTTCTAAGTGTAGATTCCAATTATTTTCTCAAAATACATTACATATCAATTTTGTCTAAAAGAAGAAAGTATAAAAGAAAGTGCAAGGCTAAGGGAAGGCAGTTCTAATATTATTCTCTGGCCAGAAAACTATGTTTTCTTGAGACCATGTTCTCTCAGGTCATCATTCTTAATATGTATGTGATGTGACTTCATCTTTGCAATTTAGTTAGATATAAATGAATAAGCTAATTAAAAAGTTGATGCTGATTCAGATAATCTCAACACTCCACTCTTATTCACTTTTCTTCCCTTGATACTATAACTTTACTCAGAAAAATAACTAGCATATCCCTGTTAAACACTCCTGCATATCCCTGTATAAAATCATACCATATATATTATCTAATTTGCTCCTCATAGCAAATAAAAGGGAATTAAATTCAACTTTTCTCTATGGCAGACCCACTATGTACTTACTACTCTACTATTTTTATTTTAATTATCATCCTTTACCTTATAAACAATTGTGTAAAATGGAAAAGTACACTACTCTTTGTTAGTGGAAGTCACTGAACCTCAGTAGTTAAAAGACTTGCTAGGTGGGCCATTTTATCTAAAGAAGAAATCTAGTCAGACAGAATCACATGCTCACTCTAGTTCTTGTGAATAGGTATCGTCCTTCTCCTCCCAATCTTCCCTTCTACTGCCAAGGAAACCTTCAAAAGCATCTTTCATGTATGGTGATAAGTAGGGGTCTTGTTTTAATCTTCTGCATGTGGTCAGCCAGTTTTCCCAGCACTATTTACTGAATAGGTTCTCCTCTCCCCAGTGGTTGATAGTAAAGGCTTTGTTAAAGGTGAGTTGGCTTGAAATTGAGGTTTTGCTTCCAGAATCTCTATCCTGTTCTGTTGGTCTATATGCCTGTTCTTGTACCAACACTAGGCTGTTTTGATTATTGTAGCTTTATAATAAGGCTTAAAGTCTGGGAGCATGATGCCTCCTACGTTTTTGTTTTTGTTTTGTTTGTTTTGTTGTTGTTGTTTTTGAGGATTGTTTTGGCTATTGGTGGTCATTTATGTTTCCATATGAATTCCTGTGTTGTCATTTCCAGGTCTGAGAAGAATGCTGCTGGTAATTTAATGGGTATTACATTAAATCCATAGATTGCCTTAGATAGGATGGATATCATAACAATGTTGATTCTTCCAATCCATGAGCATGGAATTTTTTTTCATTTGTTTGTGTCATCTTTGATTTCTTTGATGACTAGTGAGGCTGAGCATTTTTTCATGTATCTGTTGACTGCTGCTTTTCAGATGCTTCTTTTGAGAAGCATTTATTTGTATATTTTGCTTACTTTGTAATGGGGCTGTTTGTTATTTTCTTTTTGGCATGTTTGACCTCCTTGTAGATCCTAGATGTTAGACCTTTGTCAGACATATAGTTGGCAAATATTTTTTCCCAGTCTGTGGACTGTCTCTCTGCACTCTTGATGGTTTCTTTGGTTTTGCAGAAGCTTGTCGGTTTGATGGGGTCCCACTTGTCTATCTTATCTCTTATGGCATGGACACTTGGAGTTTTGATCAGGAATTGGTTACCAGTTCCAATTTCCATAAGGGTGTCTCCTGCATTTTTAAAGATTCTTATAGTTTAAGTTTTTACGTCTTTGATCCATTTAGAGTTGATTTTTTGTGTATGGTGATAGATAGGGGTCTTGTTTTAATCTTCTGCATGTGGTCAGTCAATTTTCCCAGCACCATTTACTGAATACATTCTCCTCTCTCCAGTCATTGATGGTGGAGCCTTTATTGAAGATGAGTTGGTTGAGAAATTGAGGTTTTGCTTTTGAAATCTCTATCTTGTTCCATTGGTTTATATGCCTGTTCTTGTAGTAATACCAGGCTGTTTTGATTATTGTAGCTTTATAATAAAATTTAAAGTCTGGGAGTATGGGCATCTGCATTTTAAACAAAAATCTAGATGATTCTGTTGATGTTTGAATCACTATGAGAAACATGTTCTGGGGCAGGGAAGGCCACTTTAAGGAAGTAAAATCTAAGCTGAGACTTGAAAACTAAATGAAGCATAGATGGACAGTTTGCAGATGAGTGTCCTGGGTAGAAGGGTAATGAATGAAAGCAGGATTTTCTGAGGAAGTGGAAGAAGTCTGGTCTTTCTGACACAGAGAGTGAGGTAAGGAATGCAAGAGACTGAGGAGACGGAAGGAAGACAGAGGCTTGCTTCTAGAAGGAAATAAGCCTTGTCACAATTTCGACTTGGTTCTAAGAAAAATGAGAAATGACTAAATATATGTTTCTAAAATAATGATTTTATATTTGTATACTTGTATATTTACCTACATAAATACCTAATTTTGTATAAGTGCCTAAATATGCATGCCAATTAAAAATAAAGTGTGACTCTTTTCTATTTGTCTTTTTGCTTGCTTTCTCTTTTTCTCTTTCCTCAAGTCTTTCCAAGGATCCCAGTATTATGGACTAAATTGTGTGCCCCCTTAAATTCATATGTTGAAACCTCAACACCCAGTACCTTAGAATGTGACTGTATTTGGAGATAGGATCTTTAAAGAGGTGAAATCAAATGACATCATAAGGGTGAGGCTCTAATCCAATATGACTCGTGTCTTTAGAAGAAGAGGAGATTAGGACATCAACAGGTACAGAGGGAAGAACATGTGAAGACACATGGTGAAGACAGCTCTTGGCAAGACAAGGAGAAAGGTCTCAGGAAAAACCAACCAACAGATTGATTTTAAGTTTCCATCCTCCAGAACTGGGAAAAAATAAATTTCTGTTGCTTAAGCCACTCAGTCTGTTATTTTGCTATGGCAGCCTGAGCTGACTAACATACTAATACCCTAGATCTTATTCATCCATAATTTTTCCTTAATCATATCATCCTGACAGATACTAATATACATGTGTCTATATCTCATATTTTTAACCATAGATGCAATAGTGAAAGACAATTATTTTATGTTCCACGTAGAAAGAAAAAAATGCTGCCAATTACACCATGACATAAAGCTTTCTCAACCCTTGTCATTTTTATTTTAAACTTATTAAACTCATCCTTTTAGACCTATTTAGAGATCTCTCCTTTATGCATGAAAAGAAAATGGTAAGTGAAATCAATTGGGTAAGATGCTTTTTAAAACTTCTCCATATTTAGAGTTTGACTCCTCTAAATCCACTTTCTGTTCCTTGGTTTTGAGGTCTGCATTTTCCCATACCCTACTGTCTTCTAGGTCTATCGAGCATGAGAGATGCAGTATTGCCTGTGACAGTGCCCCGCTGTTGCCTTTGGGATGTTCCTGAAAGACCTTGACACCCACTGTGCATGTGCTTTGAGGAGCATGTGCGGGCAAGGACAAAGCTCTAATGATTGTCACATGGCAGATGGCAACAAAGATACATTCTGCTATCAGAGATGTTACAATGTGGAAAATATGCATTTCAGAATCAAGGAAATACACATCTTTAAAAATAAATACACAGAGACATTTTTTGAGTGCCATGGTTATTGTTTTTTTTTCTTTTTATCAAGATGGCATCATATTATACACATTTTCCTGCACTTTGCTTTTCTTACTCAATAATGCTGTGTAGAACCACCTCCCACTCCCCATACAGTTGGCATAACTCTTTTTCATTCTCTTAGGTAGTTGTATACTATTTTACAGTGTAGACGGATCACAATGTATCCAGCCTGTTTCACATTTATGAACATTCCTTTTGTTTATAAAGCTTTTCGCAGCTTCAAACAACGCTGCAATAAATATCCCTGTACATATGTCCTTAAGTATTAGTGTTTTTATTTTTTGGGAATGAAATTACTGAGTCAAATTACTGTTACTTTTTTTTTTTTTTTGAGTCAGAGTCCCACTCTGTCCCCCAGGCTGGAGTGCAGTGGCATACTCACAGCGACCCCAGCGTCAACTTGCTCGGCTCTGACGATCTTTCTGCTTCAGCCTTCCAAGGAGCTGAAACTACAGGCATGTGCTACCACATCCGGCTAATTTTTTGATTTATTGTAGAGACGAGGCCTTACCATGGTGCCCAGGCTGGTCAAATTACTGTTACTTGTAATGTATGTTGTAAGACTGCTTCTCACAAATGTTAGGAAACCTCCTCTTTCCACAAGCAATGTATGAGTGTACTCTGTCTCTTTAACCTGCACATTCATTCTGGGGGAATTGACACAGTCTTTTTATCCAACAGAGTAGTTAACTGTGTTTGCTTTAAATAATATTCCTAGCTTTCTTCATACAGTTTTTGTGCATTTTTTGTCAAATTTATTCCCAAGTATTCTCTAGTTATTGTCCCTCTTAAAATATTTTCCCCATTTCATTCTAGGGGCTTATTCTTGAATAGAGTAAAGCCATTTATTTTTATAAAATATCCAGCTTGTACTCATTCATTTCCTTTCCATATTGTCTTAATTCTTTTTAAAAATATTTAGTCATATCATTCGTAGTAAGAGAATAACTCCTTTCCCTGCCACTGGAGGCTGTCAGCAAATTGCTTTCCGTGTGGCTGTTTTCTCTTGAAGGAAGATGTGGCACTTCTGTGGCTGCTAGAGGTACTATTCATTAAATTTTACCCTCTGTAGAATAGTTTTAATTTCCTCTAACTGCCCCTCCTTTCTCTGCCCTCTTAAGAACACTTTTGCTTTTCTATTCTCTCTATCCTTTACCCCCAAGTCTTACATTTTATTAAAAGAGTTAATGCTTTTTCTTACAACATTTCTCTTCTATTTCAACAGTCCTTATTTGTTATCAATTATACACAATTGTCTTAATCTGTTTGTGCTGCTATAACTGAATAGCACAACATAATAGAGGTTCATTTAACTGACAGTTCTGGAGGTTGGGAAGTCTAAGAGCATGGTGACTGCATCTGGTGGGAGCCTTCCTGCTATGGTCATGACATGGCAGGAGATATCACATAGCAAGACAGAGAAAGTATGCCAGTTCAAATCTCTCTCCTTCTCATTATAGAGCCACAGTCCCACTATGGGGTATGAGAAGCTCTATCCTGATGACCTTATCTAATTCTAATTACCTTCCAAAGTCTCCACCTCCAATCAGCATATGAATTGGAGTATTAAGCTTCCAACACATGGCATTTGAGGAACACATTTAAGCCATAGCAGCTATATACTACAGAATTAGACTGTGTGTTTTCATTAAGATTTAAGTGTGTACACATATACACACATATCAAGGATCACTGCTCAGTAATTTATTTCTCAGTATTTATTTTTGGTTAATTAAATGTTATTATTTTTTCTCAAGTATTTTCCTCAGATGGAGCACTTGAACAACATTCTTGCCTGTTTTGTAGTATTTTTTCATTCATCTGACAGGGAAATAGTACCTAGGCTGGGTGTAAAATTCTTGGTTCACAGTCCTTCCTACTCAGACACTCAGAGCCATTTCTTGACTTGACAATTGTATCCGGTTTTCGTATTAGGACACACTCCACCAATACCAGCTTTACTTAGTCACAAGCAATCCAGGGCCACAGTCAGTGCCTCAAGGCAGGACTGGGCCACCCTGGATCCTGACTGGGATGGTAAGGGTCTGGGGGCTATGGATTTGATTTTGGACCATTGGCTTTTATTGGAACATCAAAGACTTGTGCATTTCTACTCTGGTAACTCTTGGAAACAAAGGCAGAAATCTTCGGTATTCCAGGATGATTTTAGGTAATAGCATGAATAAGAAAAGAATGATCAAGATCAGCAGTCCCCAATCTTTTTGGTATCAGAAACCAGTTTCATGGAAGACAATTTTTCCATGAATGTAGTTGGGGAGGGTGTGAAGAGGGGATCATCCAGCATTAGAACTTCAAAAGGAGCACACAACTTAGATCCCTGGCATATGCAGTTCACAGGAGGGTTTGCGTTCCCATGAGAATCTTATACCACCACTGATCTGACAGGCGGCAGAGCTCCACTTACCCACTGCTCCCCTCCCGCCCTGCGACCCAATTCCTAACAGTCTGCAGTCCCGGGGTTGCAATACTTAAGAGGAGTCTTAGTCATTATGGGGAATATTCCTGAGAGTCCACTCACTGGTTCTGGGAAGATGTAACAATTTTCCATCTGTGATTTGGGATTTTTAATACACAGATAAATGGGAGGAAACAATCTGAAAACCAGCTGTAGATGTGGAGGAAGAGGAGGAATGGTGGTGATTTTACCAGCAACATAGACAATTACTCTTCTGCCAACATGCCATAGATATTTATGTTTCTGCTCCTTGATCCCCCTACCCCCACCATCTCCTTCCTAAGCTGTAGGGATCAAAGCTGAAGACGGTGCCTTAGATGATGTAAGAAGGCAGCAACTGAGGCAGGCTAGCTAACTTTAGCATGGGTGGAGGGAATGGAGAATTACTGAGCTGAAGGTTAAGAGGTTAAATACTTCCTGTAATTTGTAACTAGTATGAAACTGACACAAACTTCCTGTGACTTGAAACTGATACAAGCTTCCTATGAATTATAACTGACATGAAACTGATGCAAAAATACTAGACAAAAACCAGCATTCCCTACCCTCAGTGCATATCCCTCTTGGGCATCACCCATACTTCCCTCTCTTGAGTGTGTGCTTTTGGTTCATATTAAAGCCTTCCTTTACTTTCTGTGACTCGTTCTTGAATTCTTTACTGCAAAGGAGTCAAGAGCCTGATTCTGGGTACTGGTCAAGGATCGAACCTCTCGGGGAGAGACTTCCAACTTCCACAGTCAGCTGAGGCAGTGTACTGGGCCTAACTGGGGAATGCTGTCTCTTTCTCTCACTGAAGTGATCCCCCTCAAGTCCCCCACCATCACAACCAGGGAAGTGAAGAAGATGGGCCCAAGCAGGAACAGAGAGGCATCTCTCCCAAAGGTAAAGGAGGTGTTGGTTGTTGTCCTGGTTGGAGGCACAGTTGGAAACCAGCAGTGGCTTTAACATGGGACCCAAAGACACTCACCACCTGGGAACTCCTCACCTTCTCTTCCTCGTCATTCACCTGGGATTTCTGTGTACTGCCAGGACAGTGATGAATATTGGTATAACTGTGTTGATAACAAGCATTTGGGGGGGCACTCCAATTTTCTTTTTTTTCTTTTTTTTTGAGTTGGAGTCTCACTCCGTCGCCTAGGCTAGAGTACAATGGCATGCTCACGGCTACGGCCACCCCAGCGTTGACCTGCTGGGCTCAGGCAATCCTTGCACCTCACCCTTCCAAGTAGCTGGAACTACAGGCATGCACTACCATGCCTGGCTAATTTTTTGATTTACAGTAGAGATGAGGTCTGATCAAGTTGCTCAGGCTGTTCTCGAACCCATGGGCTCAGGCAATCCTTTCACCTTGGCCTCCCAAAGTGCTGGGATTACAGGCTTGAGCCACCGTGCCCTGTGGCACTCCAATTTTCAAAAGTTATCTATGAAATTACTTTTTTGTTCTATATTTTTATTCAGTAAATATATTATTTTGTAGATTATTTAGACAGATTATAGAATGTTCACACATTTAGTGTGCAAGATGCCACTTTTTCTTTATAGTACATTTTCCACAGTGTGATAGAGCCCTGGAGACCCTGGGGACAGGGCACATACTTGGTTTATCTTTTTGGCAACCATGTGGTACCTCTTTCATATTTATGAGGTAGCTCTCTTGCCTTGTCTCCTCCACAGGTAAGTGGGTCTAGGAAGGACTCGCCCTTGCATAGATCTAGGTAAGTCCCCTTCCCTCTATGTCTGTGCCTCAACAGCTGGGACAGACTCAGATGCTCTGTAGAGCAAGTTATTTTAGATATATAAGACAAGAGGAGGCACTTCAGAGGTTTTCACGCTTAGGCTTATTCTCCAGCCTAGGTAACCAGAGAACCTGATGCTGTTTGTGTCTTGCGCTTGCCTGACCATTACTAAAGCACTGCTCTGTTTCCCGCTGTGACATTGGTCCTTCTGTGTATACTCCCCCGAAACTGGGAAACATGTAGGTCTGTGACTGACTCTTGATTAATTATTTTTTTTACTTATTAGAAAAATCATTTACCAATAACTTTCTAACCATTCTATATTAATCAATTCATTTTTGTCTCATGGCAGCCTGATAAGGCAGACACTCGTGTCATTACCTCCATGTTCTAGATAAGGAAACTGCTGATGAATAGTGTGCAGCAGAGCAGCTTTGAAGTCAGGCAGTTTAGCACCAAATCCCTAAAATATAACCCTTCTCCTGTACTCTGTTGTAATTCCAAGCATGGAGTGTCCAGCATGAGAAAAAACTTATCATAGACCAATATTGACATGTGAGCTCAGATACAGCCAAGATCAGTCACCATCAAACACACTTCAAGAAAGCTAGGGGGACAAATGGCCTCCTTTTTAGGAAGTGTCCCCCTCCCAGAAACCCACAGGGACTGCAAAATCATGTACCTTGTCCCATGACTTTAAATTTGTGACCTAAAGTTGGATAATTTACTTTCATCTGTAGAATAGTGACACCGCAACATGGGAAAATGATAGTTCTAAAACAACGTTTTCCAAATATTATGCCCAGGAGTCCTAGTTCTGTAAGCTATTTGTGGATGTTTCAAGGTCGAGTAAGTTTGGGAAATTACACTTTAAACAGATGTAAATAGGGTTATTTATTGCAAGATATTTTAGAGGCTTTGACATGCCAACTGTCACAGCGAATCTCCAAGAGGGAGAGAAAGTGAGTAATTTTTTAGTAAACTGATTTGATCACAAAATTCATCCTCTCCTGTCTCAATGCACATCTTTTTTATTCATTTGGAGCATCTCACAGGAAGAAAGGCCACTCTAGATTTAGAGCTGAATACTAGAGGATGACAAATTCCTCAGGAGTGGAAACACTTTTCTGTTTTGTCAGTCTGCTTCTGCCATATTAAAAGCATGAAGGGGTGATAATTTTGTTGTCCTTAATCACTTTCTTAGTCCCTAATCACTTTCTTAGAGATAACAAGTTCAATCTGCGACTGTGCACATCAAGTTGAGAAACACACTGGTTTTCTTCTCCCTTTGCAAGATATTCTTACTTATTCGTGGTGAAGCTTTTGCATTTTTGTAGTTCTTTTTCAAGCAGTTCTTTCAACATTACCTCATTTTAACCTATTTGGTAATTTATTTTTAGCCTCAAATCCAATTAATCCAAAGGTGTTACGGGAATCTGATCCAATATTTGCCTATTTAACCCTTTCTTTGGGAAAGTACTGAGTTTTCCCTATTTTACATGCAACTGCAGCTCTATAACCATAGCTGATTAAGAAAGAAGGGACGTAAAATTCATGTGACAGGGTCGTGGTCCCACAGAGGTCACAAGATATTTTAAGGAAGACTAAAAGTTGGAGAGGTAAAGATAACAATAAAAAATGTGTTTCTAATTTAATATGTTCACAATAGTTTACACATGGGGCTGCAACTAGACCATGTTGGAAACAGAATAAGTAAAAGAAAAACTTGAAAAACAATCTCATTTTGTGGATTGAAACATTTTAGGGAACTGTTTGCTTTAAATTAATTCCAAGGTCCCACAATGAAATTTGGATCTTTTGTCCATTTGTCTGTGGTGAGAGGGTATAGGGACAGAGGGAAAATAGATATCAAGAGAGCTTTGAAGTATTTAGATTCAAACCAACACTCTGTAGAAAGGCTGAGGGAGAGGAGTGTGAAAAAATTCACCATTTGGCAAATTCTCAAAATAGTTTTTCTTTCATCTTTTTTCCCCCTCTTCTCCCCCAGGTTCTTAATTCTGAGATAGGAATGATGAAGAGGCCCAGCAGTGCCTGCTCTTGGAACCAATTTCTAAAAAGAGATTGCTCAAAAATGTTTAAAGAAATCTGATCAATTAGATAAAAATGTAGTGGTTCAAGCAGTGAAGAGAGGGCTGGGGAGCCCATCTGATGGCTGTCATTTGGGATCAGAGCAGGTGTCACTCCTGCACAGGACCAGGATGGAGATATTTGAGTGCGTAGATTGGGTATAAAGATTTTGTACTGGCATAAAAAGAACCAAGAAGACTCTCCCCTCTACTCCCTTCCCTTCCCCTCCCATCTCCTACCCTTCCCTTCTCTACCTTCTTTTGTCTTGATTGCTTTTTTCTTTCTTTTTCATGTGCCGAGGAAAGCAATTCATAACTCTTTATCCAAAACTCTGAGGTGAGGTCTCTTTTAGAATTCTGAAAATCTGTTGATTTTCAGAGCTTTTGAATGTTGGCATCTTGGATAAGGGCACGTGGACTTTTAAAAATCACCTTTGTTTACATACAAGCAGAATATATCCATTTGACATGCACTGTTTGATGAGTCTTAACAAATGTGTTCACTAACGATCAAGACACAGAACATTCCTACCATCTCCAAGATTTCTCTCATGCTCTCTCTCTCCAGGCCCAGGCCTTTGACTTACTTTCTATCACCATAACTAAATTGCTTTTTTTTTTTCCCCTGAACTTTTTGTAAATGAAATTGTAAAGTGTTTACTCTTTTTATGCCTGACTTCTTTTGGTCAGCTTGCTATTTAAAAGATTCATCCAGTTTGGTGCATGTATGTATCAATAGTTTGTTCCTTTTTTATTGCTAAATTGTATTCCATCATTGAGGTACCATAATTTGTTTATCTACTTCTCTGTTGATGGACATCTGCATTTTTCTTCGTTTTGGCTATTATGAATAAAGGTTTTATAAACATTTGTGTACAATTATAAATAATTCTTTGGATAACTAGGAGAATGTCTTGATTAGATCATATGTGTGCTTTACTTTAGAAGAAACTCCAAACTGATTTTTAGTAGCTCTACACATTGCATCCCTAGCAGCCTTGTGAGAGTTTTGGTTGTTCTACATCTTTGTTAACACTTGGTATTGTTAGTCTTTTTAAATTTTAGCTGTTCTAGTGGCTTAATGATGTTTTCACTGAAATTTTTAGTTTGGATTTCCCTAATGATTAATGATGCTTGTTTATAATTGTTATGTTTTATGCTTGCATGGTGTCTTTTCAATTTTTGAAAAAATAAAAACAAACTGAGTTGTTTTTTAATCTTATTGAATTGAAAGAGTTTTGGTTTTAAAACATATTCTGGATACGAGTTCTTTGTCAAATATATGTGGCACAAATATTATCATTTAGATGGTGGCTTGTCTTTTCATTTTCTTAATGAGTATCTTTCAAAAAATGAAAAATTTTAATTTGGATGAAATTCAGTTTGTCTTTTTTTGGATGTTTTTATTTTTTATTTATTTTTTAATTCTAAAGATGTGGGACAATTCAGGATTAGGTATATAAGTGGTCATTGTACAGGTAAATTTGAGGCCTCCCTTTGATCCCCACTTTGCCTGGTTTGAGATCGGGTACCCTGATCGATGTTATGTGTCCCCTCTCAGCACCGCCGCCCCCGCCCCGGCAGTTTCTAGCTACTGTCAATCCCTTTCTTTAGTATTGTGGTAAATGTTCAGGGTCTGCTTACAAATGAGAACATGTGGTACTCAGTGATAGATCTTTGTTTCTATGATAGATCACTGAGTATTGTCTTTTAAAGTTCATGCATTTTGTGTTCATCTAAAGGATATTTGTTTACCACTTGTCATTTTTGTTATTGAATGTTATCTGTTTATTGTCAAGAGATGGCCACTGAGGCAAAATAACTGAACATGATCTTAGAATATGAAGGCAACTCATATTTTTGAGCACTGTTATATGCCTGGCCATATGCTAAAGACTTTCTGTTACATCATTAATCTTCACTGCAACCCCTGGAATTCTTAAGGGATATGTAATGGAGGTTCAAGGGATGTTATATAGCTCAGTCAAAGTTACACAGCTGTTCAGTAGAGAAGATTTGAATTATCTCCTGAATAATAACAACAATAATAATAGCTTCAATTATTGAATACTTACCTCATCCCATTTACATTTATGTGGAGTAATTTAAATTAATCATCACAATAGCCCTATGAAATTAATACCATCATTTTACAGATTAGGAGCCAGAGGCTCAGAGATAGTACCCTGACTAATGTCGCACAGCTCTTAGCTTTGATTTTCCCTGCTTATTCCAGTTTCTTTTAGGATTTACATTTTTTTTGCAATAATCTTTTTTTTAATGTTTAAAAATAATTTTTTTGTATTATAAGGGTGTGGGGCACAATTCTGGGTTAGGTATACAAACATTGATTGTGCAGGTACTCTTGTTGATGAGGTACACACAAAAACCTTTTAATCAAAACACAGCATCATAGGTGGAGACTGAAAGCCTGCCACTGCTTGCTGTTGCTGTTGTTTAACAGTTGATAGAGGTTCTGATGATGCTACTGTGCTACTTACCCTGAACATATTCGTTTTTCACTGTATGAATGGTAGGTTTTATTTTTTTACTCTTAAGTATTTATGTGTGAATAAGTGTAAGAAAAATGTTTATTATTAGCATATAGAATCAGGAATGCTGCTGATGGCGAGCAACCATAGATTGTTCACTTGGGTGGTTGAGATAGTGTTATCTTTGCTTTCTGATGGTACAATGTACACAGACTTTGTTTCCTGCACAAAATAAGTTTTTAAATATTGTAAAAATTATCTTCATGATATGAGTATATGATATCTATGAAATGTAAATGAATTTCTTGTTTAGACTTTGGTCTCATCCCCAAGATATCTCATTATGTATATGCAAATATTCCAAAACCCAAAAAGAAATCCAAAATTCTCTTCTAAATCATTTTAGATGAGAGATACTCAACCTGTGATGCAGTCAGAGTGGGGTTGGCTCCAGGACCTCCCACAGATACCAAAATCTGTAAATGCTCAAGTCTCTTATGTAAAGTGATGTATCATTTGCATATATATAACCTACACACATTCTCCTGTATATTTTAAATTACTTCTAGATTACTTATAATACCAAATACAGTGTAAATGCTATGTAAATAGTTGTTACCCTGTAATTTTTTTTTATATTCAATATTTTTTATTATGATATTGTGGGGTACAGTTAAGGGTTAGGTATACAAATATGCTTCGTTCAGGCACCCTTGTTGATAAGAGGTGTCTCCCCATCCCCAGACAGATATTTACTACCATTAATC
>CAUYQG010040951.1:0-12570 GCA_963574415.1 Tarsius wallacei | reverse complement strand
GTAATCCCGCGCTTTGTGAGGCTGAAGTGAGTGGATTGCCTGAGCCCGCGGGTTCGAGACCCGCCTGGGCAACTTGGCGAGACCTCATCTCTACAATAAATCAAAAAAAAATTAGCCGGGCGTGGTAGCACGCGCCTGTAGTTCCAGCTACTTGGAAGGCTGAGCAGAAGGATCGCCGGAGCCCAGCGGGTGGAGGTTGCGGTGGCCGGGAGCGGCCACTGCACTCCAGTCTGGGCAACAGAGTGAGACTCCAACTCAAAAAAAAAAAAGAAAGAAAAAAGGGATATAATTCTGTCCAGAGGAAAAGTGTAGTTTGTTGAACGCATGTGGAAGAAAACCCTGTGTAGTATCAGCGATGGACATACACTTTTTTCCAAGGATACAATTTGCAGAGAGAACTATGCAGTTTCCTAGTTCAGTGTCTTCAAGATTTGATAGATTAAGGGACAATGTGCTGCTGCCCTTGGTCCTACCGTAATTTTTCCCACATAGGCTCACTCATTGTGGGTCAGAGTACCACATTAAGCATGTTGGAAACATCAGTTAGTGTTAGGAAGCCTGAGTGCATGTGGTTAAGATTAGAGGCTCCGGAGTCAAGAAGCCGGGGTTGAAACTCACATCATTGCACACTGCTTGTGTGATCTTGAAGTTACCTAATTTCTCCAGCACTCAGTTACCATATCTTGTAAAGTAAGACTAATAATAGAACTTAACCCACAGAAAGTTGTGTGGGTTAAATGAAATAACTAAATTGTTTAGCACAGTAACTGGCACAGCATAAATTCTTGTTAAGGATGAGCTACTATCTTTATGTAGAGAGGCTTATTTATAATGCCTGTTCTTGTGGGCATCACACGTGACCCAACTAGAATTAACATTTTTATTGCTGAAATACCTGTTAATTTTTAAAAAATATATTTAAACATTGCACTTAACTAGAATAAAATTATTAAAGCTTATGGTACAAGGCGTTTGGTTTTTAGCTGTGTATACAGTATTCATTCAACATGTATTGAACTAATAGATGGAATAGTGGTTCTTATTTGCCAGGAGCTACACCTTAATTTACAGATATAAAATCAAATAAAACATGATCCTGAGGGAATTACCAAAATATAACTTGGACGTCAAAGGCATAACTTGAACCAGGACATTAGTAATTACAGAGTGTGTGTAGCAGATATCACCAAGCTAGAGAAACACAGAAGTGGGACACATGATTCTAGGGAAATTAAAGATAGCTGCAATCTAGTTATAAATAACAAGTAGAAGTTAGCTGGGTAAAGATGTGGGGGAGGAGGTATTCCAGGTAGGCATGTTCATTAATTGTTAATTAATTCATTTAAGAAATATTTAAAGCATACACAGAATCAGGTGCTTTGTGTACTTCATTTAATTGTAACTGTATGGGGTAGCTTGTCATTATTTCAAATATAAGGAAAATGAGCTTCAGAAAAGTAAAGTAAGTGATGAGATCTGGAGTTTAGCCCACATCTGTCTATTCTTATTATTTTTCTACCTGGCAGATTCATGTAAAATTAAACAGATTGAAAAATCTGGAGCTGCTGCTTCAACCAGAGAAAATGTTTAGCTAGGTATTATCGTGACATGCAGATTTTTGTGTAATGGTAATGCCCATTTTCAGTTCATACCCAAGTTGCTTCTCCTGTTAAAAAGTAAAACAATCACGTTGTAAAACTCAATCTGCCCCATTGTCCAGAGATGACTGGCCAAGGTTCAGCACCAGGTATGAGCTAAAGAGAGAGTGAAATCAGACTCAAAGTTTCAGATATCTTAAAGTAATCACAGAAGGAATAGCTTTGGGAAGAAAGATAGTGAAGCCACTTTGAGATTGGGTGCAGTGGCTCACGCCTGTAATCCCAAAACTTTGGGAGACCAAGGAAGGTGGATTGCTTGAGGCCAGGGATTTGAGACCAGCCTGGGTGACATGGTGAGACCCTGTCTTTACAAAAAATAAAAACAAAAACATTAGATCATTAGCTAGGTGTGGTGGTAGGTGCCTGTAGTCCCAGCTACTCCTCAAGAGGCTGAGGTGGGAGGATCACTTGAGCCCAGGAGTTCTAGGCTGCCGTGAGCTATGATCATGCCACAGCACCTCAGCCTGTGTTTCCGAGTGAGAGCTTATCTCTAAAAAAAAATTTATTTTAATGAATCCACTTGGAGATATGTATTTGAGGGGCTGGTGAGATAATCAGATGGATACAACCTGGTAGAATTATAGGATTAGATTATATTATATATTGACCTTGGAAGACAGGTCAAGACATAGAGATTTGGGAATTATTTTGGAAGAGAATGCTAAGATTTAGATACCATGGGACAAGAGAAAACCAAAGATGAAAATCATCTGGAGAAAAGAAAGGGACTATAACATGACTGATTTCTTGTATGGCTTGTTGAAATTAATCTCATTACTTTATATCACAGAATATGATATGCATATAAAAACAGGTCATGTGAATGGGCATGTGGTGGGTAAAAATTTTAGAATGTCTCAGCATGTTCACAAGCATGTGGGTAGGGTGACACTGAGTTATGAGAATTTTGAATACAGGGAGCCACTAATAGTTAATTACAAAGTTTCATATTGCAACTTCCTCTAATATAGAAATTTTCTTATCCCATAGCATTTATAAATAGAACCATTAAAGGAACAATGTATAATGTAGTCAGCTTTGCCATTAGTTGGTCTTCAGCTTTATTGTAAAATACAATATATTTCTTTCAAACAACAGTTCTGAAATTTTCCAGTGCTGATGAATATAGGGTGAAAGGATAGTTTCTCCAATTTTGGTTATGATCAAGAATTTTGAATTTTCTTGCATAGCTCTCTAATTTCACTGTTATTTCACATTAACAACTTCACAGATTATATTTTTAATCTTGGATGTTTCAGTTATTATTTTAGAATGTGATAACTACTGGAGACTTATTTTGGATAGTTATTTAAGAAGAACACAACTGTTTAAGAAATAATAGTAGAATTACTGGTAGACTGAAAATCAGCAAATTGGAATATTTAAAAAGCTGGAGTTGAATTTTTTGAATTATGCTACATTTTATAAAGATGTATGAATATAACCTTACCTAAAGATCAAATTTTAACAGTAACAACACTCTTTGTAAATATCCATAGGTATACTTACAATTTGACCCTCAAAAATTAAGACACCCACATTTGAATTAGGTACAATGATTCCCCTTTACTTTAGCACATATAATTAATAGTTGACTGTGCACATTTCATAGTCTTTATTTCAGAACCCTATAGTAGGATTGGAACATCAAACCTCTGACTGACAGTGTGACCAAGGATATGATTCTTTATTATTAATACTAATTTCTAAAGCTAGAACCGAAGTTAGTAACCTCAAGTACATCCCCCTTTCCTGGCTTTTGCATGCCAAGTTCTGTTCATAAATGTGTTTACATTTTAGAATCTTGTACATATTATCTTCATTTTCCTGGAGAATAAATACATAAGTGGAAGTGCAGTGAGCAAGTTAACTGAGAAGCTTTCTATTTGGCAGGAGAATTGTTAACATAAGAATGGGGAAATAGGTGTAATTTGCCTAATGTGGAGGAAAGACTCATGATACTATTACTTTGTGTTAGTCCATTTTGCATTGCTGTAAAGGAATACTTAAGACTGGGTAATTTAAAAGAAAAGAGGTTTATTTGGCTCACAGTTCTGCAGACTGTACAGGAAGCATGGTGTTAGCATTTGCTTTTGGTAAGGGCCTCAGGAAGGCCTTTACTCATGGTAGAAGGAAAGGGAGGCAGCATGTCACGTGGTGAGAGAGGGAGCAAGAGAGAGAAGGGAGGCCGTGCTAGGCTCTTTAAACAACCAGCTATTGTGCAAACCAATTGAGTGAGAACTTACTCACTGCCAGTAGGAGGGGACTCAGCCATTCAAGAGGGATCTGCCTCCATGACCCAAACACCTTGCACTAGGCCCCACCTTCAATACTGGAGATCATATTTCAACATGAGATTTTGAGAGAACAAATATCCAAACTATTTCAACTGTTGAAAGGTCCACATTGGTTAGAATTACTTTCTGCAATTTACATTGTGGTACTTCCTTTAGGTTAATATATTTGAACACACAAAACCTACAGGTTACTCACATTAAATATTTAGGTGGAAATAAAACCATATTTAGCAAATAAAATCTATGCACAAAATATAAATACGAGCAACAAAACCAGTGTTGGTGGGCTGGTACATTAAAGGTACATTTCAAAACTTAGCTTGGCTCTGTTTAACAAAGTTTAAAATGCAATTCCACTTGACAGAGACATTTCATATAAATTTATTTAACCTATTCCCTATTGATAACAGTTTTGTGAAGTTTTTTGCTATTTAGTAGCCCCCCCCCCCATTTGGCTATTAAGTCCATCTTTGCACAAATAAGTGTGCAGCAATATTTATGTGATGGACTTAGAACACTTGTAAAAGAAACACAACATCCTTCAATAGGGAACAGGTTAAATAAATTAGGTGAAAAAGAAGGAATATCTACATATACCTCTAATGCATGCCTCTATGCAAAGATGTCCAACTTATAAGTAAAAGATTTTAAAAGTTTGCATAGTATAATTTTATTTATGTAAAACTGAACATAAGCATGAGCATGCTGTGTGTATGCTTATTTCTGAAGGATAATATAAAAATCTGTAATAGGCCTTAACCATGGGAGGTTAGCTGGGATTTGAGGGGAAAGAGAATTTTACTTTTTATCTTATATTTTTTTTGTGCTGTTAATGCATTTTTTAAATGATGGGTGTGTATTATTTTAAAAATCTTTAAATAACAAAAAAATAGACAAAAATACTCTCCCTGCCAAAAAATTCACCATCCCATTAAATGATTTAGCCATGTATTATAGCCAGTAAAAAAGATGTAGTGAATTTCATTTTTATTGTACCTTTGTCCAGAAAATAATTTGGAAAATACTGTTGTTAGTTTTTCTGAATAAAGAAATGATTACAGTATTGATGCTTTTGTAGAGAGAAATGCCATATTATTTTTTAGTGTTACATTACAGTTGAAAATTGCTGTAAGTTATTTGGTATGTTGGGCAATTTTGAGCTCTAATAATCAGAGACTGCTTAGATCCTGGACCACTACAGTGTTATATCAATAGGTCATCCTTTAAAATCCTTAAAATTAGTGCATTTTGTGTAGTAAGTGTGAACATTTACTGAATGTGTGTATACATTCTCCAGATTATTAGATTTTTTCCACTGTTGCCTATAAAATGTAAATGTTAGCATATATGTAAAAATATGTATATTAGTGTAGATATACAATATGTATATATGTAAGATATTTGTACATAAAGTATATGTTATATGTAACATGAAAAAGAAATACTAATGACTCCTATTTTGTTGAATCAGCTATGACTAAATATTACTGGAAGAGATTTTTCTGTGTTTCGTCTTTAACAACATAATTTTGCTAGATACTTTAAAAAATTTTGTATTTTATCAGAGCTATGTTTTAGACTCAGTTTAAATTAAAACAAATGTATAGAAATGCATATTGGAATAATTATGAATCCTGCTGAATTTTCAAAACTGTTATTTATGAATTTCAAGCCAAATATGTGATTCATGTTTTTATATAGAAATTTTACTCCTACAAGACTTTATGATTGGTAGAAAATGTATATACCAGTAAAGAGCAGTATGAACAAAAGAGATGCATGCATATACTTTTAGAGATAACCATATATTAAGAAACAATGGATCATTTTTATTTGTAGCTTTACATAAAACTAGCCTGTGGATTTTTCCCCTGTGAACTTTTTCCCTTGAAACTTTTTTTCCCTAATAGCATAATAATAATAATAAAAAGAATAAAATTTTAGAGGCAAACTTTGTTATAAGAGCAGGTATGCCCTGCCTAATACATGTAATAAAAAAAAATAACTCATACTTTGTACCACAAAAATCAAATAAAACTTTAAAATTCTGAACAGTCCAATTAATGTAGAAGCATACACTTTGAATTTCACAATTCACTATCCCTGGACAATTTGTTTCTGTATCATTGGTGTGCCCAAATATACTCTGGGTTAGAACAGTGGGCCACGAAAACCTAAAAGTTACATTTACTCTGAAGAAAAGACTTCCTTTGTTTATGTATATATTCTTTCCCCAATACAAACTCTTTCAAATGCTACACTGCATGTAATGTGGACTCTTCCAGAAAAAATGTTATTCCTTTTTCTGCTGATGCACAGAATGAATAATGTTTGCCTTATGAGTCAGTAAACAATCTTTAAGAACAAGGAAGACCTGAAGCTTATTTTCCTCTCCTTTTGACTGTATCACCAAAATCTCATCCATTGTTGCCTTCTCCCAAAGAGAATGACTCCTGGCTTTCAGAAAAACAAAAGCAGTCCTACCTGAGAGCACTCTGAAATGCTTTGTCCTTTTTTGCATGATTTGCATTTGTTAGAACAGAGTTTTCCTTATTCCTTATCAGAGCATAAACTCAATAACTGAGTTCTTATTTGTTGGATAAATGGACATGAGAACTTTATTCTAGATTATGATAGTAGAAATTTAAGAAAATAGGGCTTTTACTGTGAAAGAAAAAGATAATGATTGTAGAGCTATGGATAGCATATTTAATCAGAAATAATGTGATCTGAGTTATTACATTGAGTTATTCAAGCTCTATAAGAAACTTTATGATTTGATTTTGGGCAAGTCAAACCTTCCAGACTTGTTTCCTCTTCAGTAACATTGAGAGATTAGGCTGTCTCTAAATTCCATGTACCAGTATATTTCTGCTGCTGTACTATTTTTGTGTTAAATTTATCATGCTATGGTTGGAAGTAAAGACAGTTTATAAAATTTAAATTTTTATGCAAAAACATTTTTTTACAGTGTCTAAATTTTCTAAATAACATACTTAAACATATGAGTGAGCTTCATACCAAGCAGACCTAAACAAAATATGATTATCATTAGAAAGCTATGTTAACTTCAGTGTTGGTCACTTTTCCTGGAACAGTGATTTCTGTAAATATCAGCTAATGTGTCACCTTAATCAGCATTCATTAAGTACCAATTTTACTTTCAAGGGCCTTTTCTTTAAGGTCAATTAAATAAAAATGTTAAAGCCAGTATTATGAAGATTTCTGCCATGTAATAGTCACATCATTTCATGCTTAGTCTGTTTTTGATTAAAAGTAGTGGTCAAAGATGTTGAAGCCCTGGAAGGTGATTTTGAAGATGGAAAAGTACTGGAGCGACCCAGGCAGCAATCAAAAACAATTAGGAAAAAATGTACCAAATGCTTCATTCTTTCCCTAGGCTGCATGGCAAATTACATTTAATATTTCAGGCTTGTTGCATTTTAAAATAAGGCCTCCAACTAAGCAATTTTCAAGACAACCCCAATCAAAAGATATTGCTTAAAATTTTCTTATTGCTATAGAAATGAAAAGAATGATTGTCTATGTTGATTAGCCTTGAAGATTGCTTTGGGAAGAATTTGACGGTTCTAGTAACATTACTATTATAATTCACAATCTGTAAAGAATTGAATACAACATTGACTATCGGGATAGTTTAAGGCTTCCTTTTTATCTGCTAATTTTATTCTGCTACTTTAACATAAAGAGGGATCCCTGTAATATGTATTTTGATGCATATATAATTTATTTTTTATTATGATTCTTTAAGATAGTATTCTCAATTACATCAAACAAAAACCAAACATATCACATAATTAGTATACCTGAAATATTTGTTGATGCCAACTATGTGCAAAATTTTGTGCTAATCAATTTGGCAAATACATAGAAATGTATAACTTCAAAGTGCTTATAGTTTAATAGTTAGGACTTTTTCAATAAAAAAATGAACAAAATAAGAAAAATTTAGAACCAATTACACTTCAGTTATGGTAAGTTGAGGAGGCCTGATACTATCTCATTTGCTTATACATAAGTGCTAAATAGAGGTTATATCAACCTGTTACAGGAAAACGTGACGTTAGGAAAGTGATCCCACAATAATATTTTATGTTTAGAAAGAAGAGCTATAAATGAATAAAATTACATTAAACTAGGCAATGTATAGGAAAATTTGGGGGTTTTTTTGTTTGTTTGTTTTTGTTTTTTTGAGTTGGAGTCTCACTCTTTGTTGCCCAGGCTGGAGTGCAGTGGCACGCTCACGGCCACCGCACCCTCAACCTGCTGGGCTTAGGCGATTCTTCCACCTCAGCCTTCCAAGTAGCTGAAACTACAGATGCATACCCAGCTAGTTTTTTGTGATTTAATGAGGAGACGAAGTCTCACCAAGTTGTCCAGGCTGGTCTCGAAACCCTGGGCTCAGGCAATCCTCTCATCTTAGCCTCCCAAAGTGCTGGGATTGCAGGATGAGCCACTGCGCCCAGCCAGGAAAATGTTTAAATATTGAGAAAGAACTTTATGCTGGCAAGAAGATTCAAGAGTCAAAATTTTAATTGTTTTAAATAGTTTTAAAATAGCCTAAAATGTATAGACTCTTAAATTAGCAAACAAAATAAAGTTTCATGATAGTGAGAATTTGGTTAAGTGGCATTCCATTTAATCACTCATGAATTCGATTAGTGAATATTTATTGTATGTTTAGTAAGTTATAGGCAATTTGTTAGAGGACTAGTGATACATAGAAGAATAATAATACCTCCCATCATGGGACCCACTAGTGAGAGTGTTGGGATGATACAAGTCTATATGATCACATTGGAAAGAAATTTGATCAACAACTCTAAAAAGGTGCATACTTTAATGGATTAATACTTTCCTGTGAAATATATTAAAAAGAAAAAGGGGTTATGTAGATGTGCAATTATTGCACATTTCTAATTCTGGAAAATTGGAAGCAACATAAATGTTCCAAGTCTCAGTAATTAAGAAATTATAGTATTTCCTATTGATTGAATATAACACAAACACTAAAATGGTAATTATATTAGCTTTGTAATATCATTTATGTACATAAATTATATATGTAATATGAAAAATTATATAAAGTGACAATTCCATAAAAGTATACAAATGAGAGAACTTGAAATTTATTTTTTCACTTTATTTACTTTTTAAATTTTAAAGATGTGGTGTACAATTTGGAATTAGGTATACAAATAGTCATTGTACAAGTAAAGTTTGGGCCTTCCTTTGGTTCCCACTTCACCTGGTTTGAGATCAGGAATCTTTATTGATGCTATGTGTCCCGCTACTGTCAATCCCTTTCTAGTAGTATTATGGTAAATGTTAAGGATCCACTTTTATGAGAGAGAACATGTGGTACTCAACTCTTTGTCTCTGTGATAAATCACTGAGTACTGTAGACTCTAAATCCATCCAAGTAGCTGTGAAGTTTATATGTTTGTCCTTCTTAATGGCTGCGTAATATTCCATCATGTTTATATACTGCCTTTTTAAAAATCCAGATCAGTTTTGATAGCACGTTTGGTTCTATGTTTCTGCTATTGTGAAGTACCACGATAAAAATGTGTGCGTAGGTATCTTTTTTGTAGAATGATTTGAGTTCCTCCAGGTATATTCCCAATAGGGGATTGCTGGGTCATATGGAGGGTCAATTTCTAGTTTTTTAAAAATTGCCATACCACTTTCCATAGAGGTTGAACTAGTTTGCGTTCCCACCACAGTGTAGAAGCATTCCTTTTTCTCTGCAACCTTGCCAGCATCTGTTGTTGTTTGTTTTATTACTGATGGCCATTCTTACTGGGGTTAGGTGGTATCTCAATGTGGTTTTGATTTGCATTTCTCTGATGATTAGTGAGGCTGAGCACTTTTTCATGTGTCTCTTGGCTGCCCATATGTCTTCTTTTGAGAAGTGTCTATTCATGTCTTTTGCCCATTTTTTAATGGGGCTTCCCCCCGCCCCAGCATGTTTGAGTTCCTTGTAGATTCTGGATGTTAGGCCTTTGTCAGATATACAGTTGGAAATTTTTTTTTTTTCCCCATCTATGTGCTCTCTCCCTGCTCTCTTGATTTTTTTTTTCTTTATAGAAACTTTTTAGTTTAATGAGGTCCCACTTGTCTATTGTATCTCTTATGGTATGGGCACTTGGGATTTTGATCAGGAATTGGTTGCCTACTCTGATTTCCATAAGGGTGTCTCCTGCATTTTCTAAGATTCTTATAGTTTGAGATTTTACGTTTAGGTCTTTGATCCCTTTAGAATTGATTTTGTGTGTGATGGTAGGTAGGGGTCCTGTTTCAGTCTTCTGCATGTGGTCAGCCAGTTTTCCCAGCACCATTTACTGAAAGGTTCTCCTTTCCCCAGTGGTTGGTGGTGGAGGTTTTGTCAAAAATGAGTTGGTTGAGAAATTGAGGTTTTCCTTCTGGAATCTCTATCCTGTTCCCTTGGTCCATATGCCTGTTCTTGTACCAATACCGGGCTATTTTGATTATTGTAGTCTTATAGTAAAGTTTAAAACCTGGAAGTGTGACACCTCCCTTTTTTTTTTTTTTTTTTTTTGGTGAGGATTTTTTTGGCTATTCATGGTTGTTTGTATATCCATATGAATTTCTGTATTCTTATTTCCAGGTCTGAGAAGAATGATGCTGGTAATTTAATGAGTATTGCATTGAATCTGTACATTACCTTTGGTAAAATGGACATCTTTTATTTATTTATTTTTATTTTAAAGATGTGGGGTACAATTCAGGGTTAGGTATACAAATGTCCATTATGCATGCACCCTTGTTGATGAGGTGTGTCCCCCCTCCCCCAGCAGATTCCCACTACTGCCAATCCCACTCCCTCCCTCCCCTGGCAGTTTCCCACTACTATCAATCCTTTTCTTATAGTATTACAGTAATTGTTCAAGGTCTGCTTATAAGTGAGAAAATGTGATACTCAGTTCTTTCTTTCTGTGATAAGTCACTCAGAATTATAGATTCAAAGTCCGTCCAGGTTGCTGTGAAGTTCATAATTTTGTCCTTCTTTATGGCTGTATTATTCCATTGTGCATATGTACCACTTTTTAAAAAAATCCAGTCCTCTTTCAATGAGCAGCACAGTTGTTGGTTCCATGTTTTTGCTATTGTGAATAATGCCGCAGTAAACATACACGTGCAGGTATCTTTTTCATAGAGTTATTTGAGTTCCTTCCGAGTATATTCCCAGTAGGGGAATTGTGGGGTTGTATGAAGGTTGATTTTTAGTTCTTTTAGGAATTACCAAACTGTTTTCCACAGAGGTTCCACCCACCAACAGTGTTCCCTTTATGCCACATCTTCTCCAGCATCTGTTGTTTTTTGAGTTATTGATGATGGCCATCATGACTGGAGTTAGATGGTATCTCAGTGTGGTTTTATTTTATTTATTTAATTTATTTTTTATTTTTTATTTATTTTGAGTTGGAGTCTCACTCTGTCGCTCAGGTTGGAGAGCAGTGGCATGCTCATGGCCACCCCAGCATTGACCGACTGGGCTCCAGCGATCCTTCTGTCTGCTTTCCAAGTAGTTGGAACTACAGGCATGCGCTACTACACCCAGCTAATTTTTTATTTATTGTAGAGAAGAGGTCTCTAACCCGCCAGCTCAGACAATCCACTTGCCTTGGCCTCCCAAAGTGCTGGGATTACATCAGTGTGGTTTTAATTTGCATTTCTTTGATAACCAGCGAGGCTGAGCATTTTTTCATGTATCTGTTGGCTGCTCATATGTCCTCTTTTGAGAAGTGTCTATTCATATCTTTTGCCCACTTTGTAGCGGAGCTGTTTGTTTGGTTTTTTCCAGCACATTTGAGTTTCTTGTAGATCCTAGATCTTAGGCCTTTGTCAGACATACATTTGGCAAATATTTTTTCGCAGTTTGTGGGCTATCTCCCTGTTCTCTTGATGATTTCGTTGGCTTTGCAGAAGCTTGTCAGTTTGATGAGGTCCCACTTGTCTATCTTATCTCTTATGGCGTGGGCACTTGAGGTTTTGATCAGGAATTGGTTGCCGGTTCCAATTTTCATAATGGTGTCTCCTGCATTTTCTAAGAATCTTATAGTTTAAGGTTTTACATTTAGGTCTTTGATCCCTTTAGAGTTGATTTTTGTGTATGGTAATAGGTAGGGGTCTTGTTTTAATCTTCTGCATGTGGTCAGCCAGTTTTCCCAGTCCATTTACCGAGTTGGTTCTTTGCTCCCCAGTGGTCGATGGTAGAGGCTTTGTCAAAGATCAGTTAGTTGAGAAATTGAGGTTTTGCTTCTGGAATCTCTATCCTGTTCCATTGGTCTATATGCCTGTTCTTGTACCAATACCAGGCTGTTTTGATTACTGTAGCTTTATAATAAGGTATAAAATCTGAGAGTGTGGTATAAAGTCTGGGAGTGTGATACCTCCTGCTCTTTTTTTTTTTTTTCCTGAGGATTGTTTTGGTGATTTGTGGTCATTTATGTTTCCATATGAATTCCTGTATTGTTGTTTCCAGATTTGAGAAGAATGCTGCTGGTAATTTAATGGGTACTGCATTAAATCTGTAGATTGCCTTGGGTAGGATGGACACCTTAACAATG
>CAUYQG010040946.1:0-13760 GCA_963574415.1 Tarsius wallacei | reverse complement strand
AGACCCGCCTGGGCAACTTGGCGAGACCTCATCTCTACAATAAATCAAAAAACTAGCCGGGCGTGGTAGCGCGCGCCTGTAGTTCCAGCTACTTGGAAGGCTGAGGCGGAAGGATCGCCGGAGCCCAGCAGGTCGAGGCTGTGGTGGCTGGGAGCGGCCACTGCACTCCAGTCTGGGTGACAGAGTGAGACTCCAACTCCAAAAAAAAAAAAAATAATAATAATAATAATTAGTCACAAAACTTTTCTATTGTATTGATCAACTGGAATACTCAGTGTTATCTGGAAGATATAATTTCCCACTTTCTTCTTTCATAATTGTGACTTTCTTTTCTGACTTGTATGTGTGTTCATACAAGTATATGACTATACACACATACACAGAGCGTGCATATATTTGTATATATTTTAAATAAGCTATAATTTGTAATTCCAACTTAGCTGTAAAATACTATTTATAAATGTAGTTAGATAATATTTGCCAGACAATATTCATTTAATATTTGCATTCAAGGATTTTACACTTATTAATTAACCATGAGCAGCCTTGCAAGATGTTATTCTGGTTTCACAGTGAGGGAAACCAAGACAGAGTAATGGAGAGATGGTTCCAAATATTCAAACACTTCTATTCCTTGGGTCTTTGCATACAAATTAGCAAATAACTACTTTTTGGTTTCAATAGCTAAACATTATTTGCTCTGTTTTTTAAAAACCAAGTTTTATTGAGGTATAATTTACATATATTAAAATTAAAATATACAGTGATGAGCTATGACTATTGTTTAAAAATTTACTATTTAGAGCAAATATTTACGATTTGGGTTTTTTTTTTTTGAGTTGGAGTCTCACTCTGTTGCCAGGCTGGAGTGCAGGGGCATGCTCATGGCCACTGCAGCCTCGACCTGTTGAGCTCAGGTGATCCTTCCACCTCAGCCTTCCAAGTAGATGGAACTACAGGCATGTGCCACCACACCCAGCTAATTTTTATTGTAGAGATGAGGTCTCACCACGTTGCCCAGGCTGGTCTCAAACCCGTGGGCTCAGGCAATCCTCTTACCTCAGCCTCCCAAACAGCTGGGATTATAGGCGTGAGCCACCGCGCCTGGCCTATTTTCCCTTTTCTTATTCCTGCATTTTTAGAAGGGCCCCTGACTCATTTCTAGATCTCCTTCCCCACCTCTTAAGTGCTGGCATTCTGCAGGCTTTGTCCTAGGTTCTCTGGGAGCACATCAGACGACCTCAGGATATTCATCCTTGGGAGGCCACAGGCACATCAACTGCCTTGGCTCAGATCCCTCTACTTCTCCCCCATCCTCAGTTCTGCTTCTATTCCTGTGTTCCTTACTTAGGTGACAAGCACTAGCACTCATTTACATCTCAGAATAACTCTGAGGGGTTTGTTTTTCTGACCACATAGAATCTATACACTAGAGATGAAAAATCTGAGTCTTAGGCAAGTAAATGAACAAGTCTAAGGCGACACAGCTGGTCAGTGGTGGAGTCTGGATTTAAACTCAGGTGTGTGATTCCAAGGCTGGGGCTCTTAACCACTGCCCTACACCTCTCTATGTGCCCCAGTCAGGTTCTGGGCACTGTCCCTAATGTTCTCACCACTCACATCCACCCCACTGCCTGGCCCAAAGATTTGCAGGGCCCTCAGTGGTTGCTCCTGGGACCTTGGCCCCTGGCTTGGTCCATTCATCTCATCCTTGCTTGGATACATCCACCTCCTAATCAGTCTTCTGTCTTCCTCTTCAAGTCACACTTTACGTTGAGAAAAGGTGCTTCCTCTACAACAGAGGTCATGCCACTCTCTTGTTTAAAATGCATCAGTGGCAGCCCACAGCTGCCTGGCGGGAGAGCCTTTCATCCATACCAGCCGCATTCGCTTCTCCTGCCCTACGGGCAGCCCCTTTATTTGTGGATTTCGTATTTGCAGTTTGTAACTCCAAGTCAGTACTCGTGGTTTCAGTCAATCACAGACACAGGCATCCAGAGTAGGGTTGCACGCATTCCCCGCCGACAGAGGTACAGTGCTCTGCCTTCTCCTTCCAGGTTTCATGCAGTAAACAAGTGCCCTATCTGTGCCCTATTCAGAGGCCTGTTTTTTGCATCTTTGTGTGTTGTGTTGGTGATTCGCTGTTTTACACAGCCCCAGGCACAGTGCTGAGATACTGTCTGGCGTCTAAGTGGAGAGGCTGTGATGCACCTGAGGAGACCACGCCTGTGGAAGCCTGGCCTCTGTGGTTGGGGAACTGCAGTGTGTGGGCTGAGCTCAGTGAATGAATCAGCAGGGGACATCGAGGGGCTGGAAGAGGAAGTTCACCTCTGCATGTGAGGCCCCTTCACTACGTGATAAAGCTTCAGAAAAAATGGAAAAATGGCTAAATTTGTGTGAGCTGCCTGATTTTTAAAAAAGCGTAGTGGGCAGTCTGCTGCAAGGCTGACATCCAAAGAAATGTGTGGTCAGGACAATGTTAAGCCCTCCTTGGCTCATGCTGGCTGCTCACATGTTCCAGAAAAGGATACGACTGAAAAACCTGAAAAAACTTGCAGGCGAGCCAGGTTCTGCAGATCGGGAGGCCACACAAGAATCAGAAACACATCTGCCAAATGCTCCCCAGAAAGAGGCTGTGTGGAAGAACAAGTTCCAGTGCTGAGGACACCGGTGTGTTTCACTAGGACGTGGACAAATGAGCCTGCATAACACAAACGATGTTACCGTTGGTGAGAATGTGCCCAGAGTCCCACGGGAACCTCACCTGTTTCCCCAGGAGAACTCGCTCAGTACTCGCCAGGATCAGGGTTCATAGAGGCAAGTTCATAGAATACAACTATCCCAATAACAAGATCAACTGTGCCTCCCATGTTCCTGCCCTGTGGGTGCCAGGCCCACGTAACTCTCACTATTCTTGGAGAGCCCCCTCCTCTCCACCTAGTCACCTAGATTCATCCTTTAAACCTCAGCCCCCATCATGCCCAGGGAGTCTCTCTGGACTCCACCCCTAGGGTGGTTAAGAGTCTCCTGTGTTGGCTGGGCGCGGTGGCTCACACCTATAATCCCAGCACTTTGGGAGGCCGAGGTGAGAGGATTGCTTGAGCCCAAGGGTTCGAGACCAGCCTGGGCAACTTGGCGAGACCTCATCTCTACAATAAATTAAAAAAAAAATTAGCTGGGCATGATAGTGTGTGCCCGTAGTTCTGGCTACTTAGAATGCTGAGGTGGAAGAATCACCCGAGCCCAGCAGGTTGAGGCTGCAGTGACCGTGAGTGTGCTACTGCACTCCAGTGTGGGCGACAGAGTGAGACTCCAACTAAAAGAAAAAAAGAAGTCTCCTGTGCTTGTTAACATGCCTGCACACACCTCTGGCTCAGCATTTATCACAGCTGTGCTATCAGTCATCCATCCCTTTGCCTCCCCATGTCTCTGAGCTGCTTGGGAACAAGGCCCTTTCTTTATTTTTTTTTAATCCCCTCCCTCCCTTTTCAAGCTATCATGTATCTACACACACACACACACATATGTATATATGTATATTTGTATATGTGTAGACATATAGACATGCATTTTGATAGACAGTGAAAACAAACATTCCAAGATATTTCTTACGTTGTACTTTATTTTTAAATTAACTTACAGTATTATGCCTATTTAATTGATTTTATGTTGCTATGTTCTGGAAGGTAGCACAAAGCCTGGCCCATAAAAGGGACAGTAAATATTTGTTGAAAAAAAGCGAAAAGGTGGCCAGGCGCAGTGGCTCAAGCCTATAATCCCAGCACTTTGGGAGGCTGAGGTGAGAGGATTACCTGAGCCTGCGAGTTCGAGACCAGCCTGGGCAACATGGTGAGATCTTGTCTCTACAATAAATCAAAAAATTAGCTGGGTGTGGTAGTGCGCCTGTAGTTCCGGCTACTCGGAAGGCTGAGGCGGAAAGGTTGCCTGAGCCCACCAGGTCGAGGGTGCAGTGGCTAGAGTGTGCCACTGAACCCCAGCCTGGTCAACATATTGAGACTCCAACTCAAAAAAAAAAAAATTAAAATTAAAAATAAAGCAAAAGGTTAACATTTATTCTTTTTTACCTAACTGAAGTTTCTTGGGTCATAAATCTTTAATAAACAGGTAAGACTTTTAAATTAACCTGTTAAATTAAGAGCATGTTCCCTTAAATATTTTAAATAATTCCTCTGCCTCCTCTCTTTTTAATCGGAGCTATCTATAACAAAATTTTGCTGTACAAAATAAACTTCAGCTTAGTCCAAATTGAATAATTAGAAATTTGGAAGAAGTAGTCTGAATTAATGAGTTTTCTCTATATAATTCTAGAATAGGAGAGCCAGAGGAGATCTTAATTTACACATGTGTTAATTAGGCTCTTCCAGGTTAGCTAAGGAAGTAGGAGAGAAAAGAACAGAAAGAGCCTCACCAGGCCATGTGGGGCCTAAGAGAAAGGTCATTTGCAGCCAGCACGGGTCCAAAGGCAACAGCAGCTCCGAGATCTGGCAGTGGGGCTGCTGTTATAGAGACCTGGTTATTCCAACCCCAGCTTGGCCAGGGCTTGTCCTGACTTATTACTTCTACCACTAACTACTGTCTCTGGTGCCATATGCTTCTGCCAAGACTAGCAGGTGCTGATGGTCTCTGCAGTCTCCAGTTCAAGTCCCCATAAAGAAAAGATCCTATTGCTCTCCTTCCTCCGGGGCAGGGAGCCAGCAGTTTCCCTCCTGAGATGGAGACTGCTTATCCATGAACTGCCTCATGCCCAGACCCTCCTCCTGGGGCCAGGACAGTGAGAAAGTTCAGTCCTCTTTCTCAGAGGGCCTGTGGGCTTGGATGCTTAAGTCACACCACTGGGAGCTACTCCTTGAGTAGACAGAGGCAGAAATCGACGTCTGAAAATCTAGAGGGGTCTTTCCAGGAGCGTGTCCTTCAAGGCCCCCCAAGACCTAAGTCTCTAAAGCACATCATCTCCCCAGTTTTGAGAAAATCTGTTCAGTTGGTTTGTTTCTTTTGACCTGCTCCAAACGTTTGAGTTGAGCCTGCAAAGCCTGGCTTTGCCACTGTGTCTTTTATCATAATTACTTAATGTTAAAATTTATGGTGATCTGGTATCACTGGAACACTGGACAAGTGGGCCCACAACATAACGCTTATTTTCATTTGTTTTCCTTAATCTAAGTAAATGAGTTGCCATTTGTAAAACAAATATATAACAATACAAGAAAAACTTGTTGAAGCTTACCAGAAGTCACCATTAGCTAGAAGATATTTTACAAGTCTGAAGAAAGGCCATATGGAACACTGTATTTATTCAATTTATTGAGAACTAACTACGCACGGGGCACCGTACTAAGCTCTGGGAATGTGGCAGTGACCAAGGCAGACATATTCCTATTTTCATGGAACTTAAACAAAAAGTATATATTCTTAAAGTATATAATTAAAGCCGAGCTCGGTGGCTCAGCCTGTAATCCCACGCTTTGGGAGGCTGAGGTGAGTGGATTGCCTGAGCCCGCGGGTTCGAGACCCGCCTGGGAAACCTGGAGAGACCTCATCTCTACAATAAATCAAAAAATTAGCCGGGTGTGGTAGCGCACGCCTGTAGTTCCAGCTACTTGGAAGGCTGAGGCAGAAGGATCGCCGGAGCCCAGCAGGTGGAGGCTGCGGTGGCCGGGAGCGGCCACTGCACTCCAGTCTGGGCGATGGAGTGAGACTCCAACTCAAAAAAAAAAAAGTATATAATTAAAGGCATATACACTTAAAAAGCATATATTCAATCAACCTGTTTTCCTATTTTTTTTTAGAACAATGAAGAGCAGGGAAAGGGGTGGAGTGAGCATCAAAAGTAAGTCCTAGGTTCCTGCATCAAAATGTTCTAGTTAGAGTATGAAGGAAAGAACTTATGCAACCAAATTAGTAATATGAACATTGAAAATGGCAATTTAATCCAGTTTTAAGCAAGCTGTGAGTCAGAATAGTGCCCTAGTGATATTTGTAATAATCTTGTTGCCCACTAGGCTGCTTCCTTTTTCTTCTCCCTCACTCTCATTTTCCCTGAATAAAAAGGGAGAGAAAAAAACAAAACAACCTCTCAACAAACACCTAGCAGTTGCCATCTTACTTGCTGGACTGATTTTAAGCTCTCATAAACCCAGTGACGTACAATGAACCCTCAGGCCCTCCAGCCCAGCTTCCATCACAGAAAACTCATTACTGTCTCGCTCAGAGTCCATCCAGGTTCTTCAGTCCCAGGACAAGGTGAAAGATCCTGCCCTCATTCCAGCTCTGGTTTACATTTTCTGCCACAGATTCATCTCTGCTCACAAAGAAGTTCCTTTAAAACAGTGCCTTCACAATCCAGGCCTGTGAATGGGATGCTCTTTCCTATGGTTATTCTTGGCACCAGGAAGGACAGGCTGTCCTGCCAGCAGTGATCTCCAGCAGGAGATTTCTGGCAACTGGACATCCACCATTCAACACCTAGGACCAGCAATAGCCTGGATTTCTGGGGGGAGACTCTGCTACCCAGAGCATCAATCTCGAATCAGGGACAGCAAGTGACAATCACATAATTCCCCCACACCAAAAGGACACTGAACCTAAAAGTGAAACCTTGGCCTGTGCCTGAACGATTTCCACTCATATTAATATAACTTGATTTAAAATAGGACATGGACTTACTCCTTTGAGCTTCACTTAGCTCTGCTTTGGTATTCTGAAACAGTTTGTAATGCTCCACTTCCTCAATCAAAGTCTCTCCCCTGAATCAAAAGGAACCCTAACCATCTATGAAACTAGTAGATACAACCCCCAATTCTACCTTAACTGCTCCCAATATAGATAGTATTATAATCCCAAACAGTGAATGTGAGCACCCTGTGACATTGGGCTGCAGGACAGTTTAACTGGGAGAAAGATGCTTCTGACTCCCTGTCCCTTGGAAAATGAACCATCAGATTCACCTGGAAAATTCAGTTGTCTGATGAACAAATCACTCGTGGACACTGATTAACTTACAGATATAGAGAAGTGTCTGGGCAGCTTTGGTAGAATGGTTGCTAGATTCAGTATCAAAATAACACATTTATTGTGAAATGAAATTAAGCCAGGTGTGGTGGCACACACCTTTAGTCCCAGCTATTCAGGAGGATGAGACAGGGGGATCACTTGAGCCCAGGAGTTAGAAATTGCAGTGAGCTATGATTGTGCCACTGCACTCCAGTCTGGGTGACAGAGCAAATCCCTTTCTCTAAAAAAAGAAGAGTCATATTAGTGAATTTGTAAGATAGGGATAGATTTTTGAAAAGGTGTATTTAATTTTACTGTGGTAATCCATCCTTGTAAAATAATAATACTGGCCATTGTTTTTGTTAAGCACTGGTCACACCATGTGTTCATTGAGCTATGGCTGCCATGTTTTCCTAAGCTTTGGCCCCCTCCCTTACCTTGGGGAGATCAATCTCAATCGATCTCTGTCTCTCTCCCCCTCCTTCTCTCTCTCTCTCTAATTTACTTTCTAAATAAACTGTATTTTCCAATCTAAATAAAATAAAATAAAATAATATAATATAATATTAATGCCAGTTATTATGAAAGTCTGATTGGTGGTTCTATAGCTTACTGAAACATAAAACACTAGACGACTTTAAAGCCTCACCCAGTAGTCATTTCATGCCAAGCAGGTGAAACGAGGTTTATAGGTTTCTGGTGACTCTGTGACATCTGATATGAAATCATTAGGAAATTTCCATATCACTCTCTGACTTTCCTTATTGTATTTTGGGCACAGAAATGACTTGGTTAATTTTTAAAAGGTCGTCTAAAAGATCCAGAATATGTTTATCTCATTTTTTAGATTACCATTTAAAATAAAACATTTAAAAATATTTTTTAGAAATCTGGGCTTATTGAGAATATGTGTATAGATTCTGGGAGATTTGTCATAGTTTGTTTTTGTAGAAACAATCAAATGCTTCGTCTATTCCTCCCAGGATTTAGAGATGTCCAAAAAAATGACAGTTTGATCCACCAATCTTGATTGCATAGTTATGCTAACAAATCTATTGTGATAACCAGTTATAAATTGACTACAAGTGCTTTGTTCTTGCAAAATATGTTTAACACTTAAACAATTATGTAAAATATTATCCTTGCTTTCTGATAGTTTGTAATCCTGTTTGTCATCATTTGTGAAACAGCATAATTATAATAATAAGAATCAGAAACAGAAAAAAGGACTATTCTGAAATCCAATTAAAAATCAACACTAAATAGGAGGAATTCAAATCATTCTACAAAAAAGATACCTGCACCCCTATGTTTGTTGTAGCTCTATTCATAATAGCAAAAACATGGAACCAACCATGCTGCCCATTGAAACTGGACTGGATAAAAAAAATGTGGCACATATACACAATGGAATATTATGCAGCCATAAAGAAAGACAAACAAATGGACTTCACAGCAACTTGGATGGATTTAGAGACTATCATACTCAGTGATCTGTCAAAGAAACACAAAACTGAGTACCACATGTTCTCACTCATAAGCAGACCTTGAACAATTATCATAATACTATAAGAAAGGGATTGGCAGTAGGAAAACTTCCAGGGGAGGTTGGGTGGGATTGGCAGTAGTGGGAAACTGCCAGAGAAGTGGGGGGCACACCTCATCAACAAGGGTCCCTGCATAATGAACATTTGTATACCTAACCCTGAATGATACCCCACATCTTTAAAATAAAAATGTTTTTTGAAAGAGTGTACTATTTTTCTTTGTTTAATAAAGCTACTTATTTGTCTTGCTAAAAAAAACAAACAAACAAATCAAAACAACACTAAATAAGTCAAACTCTCACAGCTTCTCAAAAAATGGAAATTGAAAATCCAATCTAAAATTTATATGAGATGCAAAGGACTAAGAAAAACCAAGATATTCTTAAAGAGGAAGAACTAAATAAACTACCTTATAGATACAAAGACTTAATATAAAGCTGTAGGAATTAAGGCAGACACGAGAGGATTGCCTGAGCCCAAGGGTTCGAGACCAGCCTGGTCTTGACTTGGCAAGACCTTGTCTCTACAATAAATTAAAAAATTAGCCAGGTGGGGTGGCTCGTGCCTGTGGTACCAGATACTTGGAAGGCTAAGGTGGAAGGATCACCTGTGCCCAGCAGGTCAAGGCTGAAGTGGCCATGAGCGTGCCACTGAACTCCGGCCCAGGCAACAGAGTGAGACTCTGACTAAAAAAAAAAAAGGCAGTAATACTGAAATAAGAACAGAGCCTAAAACCAGACCTAAACATACATGGACACATATCTATGACAAAGTTAGTGCTGTAGACCATTTACAAAAATTTTAAAATTAATGCTGCTAAGTCAATTGGATAGCCATATGTAAAAGGAAAATCTTGAAACACACTAGCCACAAAAAACAATTTCAGAAATAATGTAACTTTAAATGGAAATGTTAAAAACAAAATAAATTATCTTTATAACCTTGAGTAAGGAAATATTTCCTAAACTGATTATACAAATTACTAGCTATAAAGTAGGGGTTCCCAAACCCTGGGCCACAGAGTGGTACTTGTCCATGGCCTATTGGAAACCAGGCTGCACAGCAGGAGGTGAGCGGCAAGCAAGTGGAGTCATTCTTCTGTCATATCAGTGGAGGCATTAGATTCTCATAGGAGCACAAATCCTGTTGTGAACTGCACATGCAAGGGATCTAGGTTGCATGCTTCTAGATGAGAATCGAATACCTGATGATCGTCCCAGTTCCTTGTTGTCCATAAAAAAATTGTATTCCATGAAACCGGTCTCTGATGCCAAAAAGGTTAGGGACTGCTGTTATAAAGGAAGTGATTGATACACTGACTGCATTCAAATTAAGAATTTCTGGCCGAGCATGGTGGCTCATGTCTTTAATCTTGGCACTTTGCTAGGCTGAGGTGGGAGGATTGCTTGAGCCCAGGAGTTTGAAACCAGCCTGGGAAACATAGTGAGACTTTGTTTCTATAAATAAAAATAAAAATTAGCCAGTTGTGGTGGCACACACCTGTAGTCCCAGCTACACAGGAGACTGAGGCAGAAGGATTGCTTGAGCTCAGGAGGTCAAGGCTTTGGAAAACTGGGATCACACCGCGGCACTCCAGCCTGGGTGACAGAGTGAGTCTCCAACTAAAAAAAAAAAAAAAAAAAAGAATTTCTGTTTATTAAAAGACACCATTAAGAAAGTGAAGAGGCAAGTTATAGAATGGGAGTAAATATATAACACATATAACTGACAAAGCGCTCACATCCAGAATGTGTAGAGAACTATAAATTTTTTAAAAAGACAATATAATAGAAAAATGGGTAGAAGACTGAACTGACAATTTATAAAATATGATATCCAAATGTGTTTAACTTCTTTAATAATCATGTAAATTCAAGTTAAAATCACAATGAAATATCACCACACATCCACCCATTAAAATAAAAAAGACTGACAACTCCAAGAATTCTCATTTTCTGCTAGAGGGAGTATATTGTATTTAGCATTGTATACTAGATCTAAAATGTGGCATATCCTAGGACCTTCACTCCTGAAGTAACAGAAATGCACGTACATGTACATCAAAATACATGTACAAGAATGTGTGTAGCATTGTTATTTATCATAGAAAAAGAAAACTTTGAATAAATCCAAATGTGTCTTCTGGTGTCACTCGTATCCTCACAACAAGTAAAATGCTGAACAAACAGAAAATTAACTTTTCTTAGGTTCATCAGAGAATTGAGGCAAACCATTATCCCAAAATTAGGGAGGCAAGTTAGTATAGAGAACCATAGCTTACCAGAAGCAGAAGCCAGCCACTGGAGCCAGTACTAAGGTCGAAAAACTTAAACTGGAATTGACAAATTGCTGTAGACTCAGGGTGCTTAGCTTTAGGGGGGCCTACACTTAGGTGAGTCTACCTCCAGGGGAGCTCCACTAGGTACTCATAGTGAACTGAGAATAACTTCCTTTCCACAGGGGAGGGGAAAAGTAAGCTCTTGGAAATACAACCAGAACATTCTGTTCTCCTTAACAAAAGCCAGCCCTCAAGGGAAGCTACATCACCAGAGCCTAACCACCTAGGTTTCTTCCAGAGTCTACCAGACCTGGTGAATGGAAAACACCGATTCCAGGCTCTTCTAGCCTTCCTGTCCTGCCTAAGCAGGGAGAGGGAAGAGTATATGAGTTGACTGAGAAGCAGCTCAGGTCACAGGCTCTAAGAGACTGAGACCTAATCAGAGGTCTATAAACCCCTCCCTCTACGCCTTACCACATATCAGTAGGGCTCCTGTACAATAACAGAAGAGTGTAACTGAAAGAACAGCAAATCTCAGACCTTGTTTAAGAAGTCTTGGGGAAAACCCAAAGACAACAGGAGAGAAAAAACAGGGACACTAGTGGAAATTTCAGCCTTAACACCTATGGCTACAGCAAACAGTAGACAGCTTAATTCTCTGCCGGAGAAACAACCTCACATTAAAGGCATATTTACCTCAGCTCCTTTTACCCAGGACGCCATGTCCAGTTTTCATCAAAAGATTACAAAAGACATTTAAAAAAAAAAAAGACAACTTGAAGAGACAGAGCAAGCCTCAGAAGTAGGTTCAGCTATGGCAGGAATTTTGGAATGAACAGACCAGAAATGTAAAATAGCTATGACTAATATGATAAGGAATCTAATGGCAAAGGCAAAAATGCAAGCACAGATAAATAATGTGAGCAGAGAGATGGAAACTAGAAGCAAGAAAAAGTGGATGCTAGAAACAAACACTCTTAACAGCAATGAAAAATGCCTTTCATCAGTAGCTTGGAATGGCCAAGAAAAGAATCAGTGACATAGAAGACACATCAGTAGAACTTTTCAAACTGAAAAACAAAGAGAAAGGAATAAAAGAAAAGGAACAGAATCTCCAGAAATGGTAAGAAAATTTAAAAAGGTAGGAATCCCCAAAAGAGAAGAAATAGTGACATAAATTTAAAAAAATATTGACGTGATTATGACTGAGAAATTTTTTTTTTGAGTTGAAGTCTCACTCTGTCGCCTAGGCTGGAGTACAGTGGCACACTCAAGGCCACCCCAGCATTGACCTGCTGAGCTCTGGTGATCCTCACCCTTCCAAGTAGCCAGAACTACAGGCGCGTGCTACCATGCCAAGTTAATTTATTATTATTTTAAATTATTGTAGAGACTAGGTCTCGCCAAGTTGCCCGGGCTGGTCTCAAACCCATGAGCTCAGGCAATTCATTCGCCTCAGCCTCCTAACCAGGCTAGAGAATTTTAAAAATTAATAATAGATACCAAGTTTTGGATCCAGGAAGCTCAGAAAAGAAAAAGCAAGTAAATAGCAAACAAAATCTGCACTTAGACATATTACAGCTGCAGAAATCAGAGAAAATCTTGAAAGAAAACAGAAGATTCAGAGGGAAGACCCTCCTTCCACACCTTACCTATAGAGAGACAAGAATAAAAATTATTATCAACAGATTAAAAAGGTAACTTATGGAATGAAATAAAATATTTGCAAATCTTGTGTCTGATAAGGGATGATATCCAGAACATATAGAGAACTCCTAAAACTTAACAAGAAAAACCCAATGCAAAAATGGGCAAAATACTTAAATAGACCTTTCTTCAAATGGCCAATAAACATATGAAAAGATGTTCAACACCACTAACCACTAGGGAAATGCAAATCAAAACTACAGTGAGATACCACCTCACACCCATTAGGATGGCCACTATTTAAAAAAAAAAAAAAGAAAGAAAAAAGAAAATAAGTGTTGGCAAGGATGTGGGGAAGTTGGAACCGTTGAGCACTGTTGGTGGAAATCCAAATGGGTACAGTCACTGTGGAAAACAGTATGGAAGTTTGGTTCCTCAAAAAATGAAAAATAGAATTACCATATGATCTAGCAATTCTACTTCTGGGTATATATCAAAAATAATTGAAAGCAGGGTCTTGAAGAAATATTTGCACACCCATGTGTATAGCAGTATTATTCACAATAGCCAAAATAAGAGAGCAACCCAGGTGTCCATTGCTGAATTTATGGATAAGCAAACTGTGGTACATCTATACAATGGAATATTACTCAACCTTTAAAAGCAAGAAAATCTTGCAATATGCCATAATATGGATGAATCTTGAGGATGTGAAATAAGCTGGTAACAAAAAGACAAATGTTGTAAAATTCTACATATGCGTTACCTAGAGTTATTAAATTCATAGAGACAGAAAGTAGAATGGTAGCTGCCAGGAGCTTGGGCAGGGTATAGGGAGTTATTGTGTAAGAGGTACAGTTTCAATATGACTTTCTTTCTCTCTTTCTTTCCCTCCCCTCCCTCCCTCCCTCCTTCCCTCTCTTTCCCCTCCCTCCCTCTCTCCCTCTTTCCTTCCTTCTTCCTTCCCCCTCCTCCTCCCTCCCTTCCCTCTCCTCCCTCCCTCCCTCTTTCTTTCCTTCCTTCCTTCCTTCTTTCCCTCTTTCCCCCTCTCTCTCTCTCTCTTTCTCTCTCTCTTTCTTTCTTTAAGGAATCTTGCCCTGTCACCCAGGCTGCAGTGCAGTGATGAAATCATACCGCCTCCAACTCCTGGACTCAAGGGATTCTCCTGCTTGAGACTCCTGAGTAGCTGGGATTACAGATGTGAACCACTATGTCTGGCTCATTAAAAAAAAAAATTTTTTTTTGTAGAGGCAGCATTTCCGTTATGTTGCCCAGAC
>CAUYQG010040942.1:0-36520 GCA_963574415.1 Tarsius wallacei | reverse complement strand
CAAGATCCATTGAATAGGGAGGGTGGGGCACCGGGGGTCATGCTATTTTTGGTCAAAAACTGCTGAATACTCAGTGCGATGTGGGCATGTACGCATGTAAATCACCCATCATGAAACGGGCAAACATGCCCAAAGAATCTCCAAAAACAAAATTCACTGAAGCCAAACATAGCTTCTCACAACGCTAGTTAGTACACTGATGCTGAGTTCCTAGGACACTAACATAGCAAGGGGAAGCCTGTACTACAAGGGATCCACCCTCCAAAAGATAATTCTGGGGGTTTTTTGGGGGAGGGAGTCCCCCTTGTATGTTATTTTCCATGGCAGAAAGGACTCTGCAGATGTAACTAAGGCCTCACGCCTTAACACAGAGAGATTAACCTGGATTAACAAGGTGGGCCAATCTCATTACATGAACTTTTAAAAGCAGAAAACTTTCTCCCACTGGAGGCTGAAGAGATGGAGCAGAAGAGGAAGTCACAAAGGCTGGCAGCTGGTTTGAAGAAGATGGCTATGTGATAAGGCATTCAGGAGGCCTTAGGAGCTGGGAGGCTCCTGGTTGACACCTAGTCAGGCAATGAGGCCTCAGTTCAGCCCCCACAGGGAAGTGAGTTCTGCTTGGGACCAAATTGACCTTGTCAATTTTGATGCCTTTTGGTGCTTCTGCTGTTTGTGTTTCACCTCTTCCATGTCAGCAAAACATGGAAGCCTCCAAATAAGAGCCCAGAGCCTCCAAATGAGAGCCCAGCTGCTCCACACTGTGATTCTGGCCTTGTGAGACCCAGAGAAAAGAAAGTGGCCAAGGCCATCTAACCTCCATCTCAGAGAACTCTGAGGGAACACATTTGTGGTGTTTTAGGCTAATACATCTGTGGCAATTTGCTATGACTGTCACAGAACACAAATGCCCCACTTTAGGAAGCAGCAGAACTTCTAGAGTTTACACTTCTAGAATCTGTTTTGGAGAACAGATCAAGAAAGCTTAATTCTAGCCACCTCCTTTCAGGCCATTCAGGAAACAAGCAGTCGGCTGGCTCTGGAGGCTCCGTGCCACTTCAGAAGTGGGGCTGGGTTTTACTCCTTAATGAGCTGGATGGCAGAAGGAAGGTATCAGCTGTACATGAGCACGTACTTCTGGATGAGGAGCCCAACACATAATCTGAAAGGACGAGAAACAATGGCTGCTGCCAACTCCCAAGCCTGGCATGTCCTGCCAATTAGCAAGAGAGAAGATGGATACTTTCAGTCTATCAGAAGGGGAACAAAAAACTCACGCCCAACAGATAACAAACAGCACGTGGCCAACCCTCAGCCGTCACTAGGGTCATTAATGACATTGAATTCTTGGCTACAAAAAAAGAAAGACATGGGTGAGAGATCTGGCAATGACACGAAACGACAAGTGACAGCCTCCCTGGGACCGGGGAAGCAGTGTGGGAGAGGCCATGAGTCTCCCGGAGGGTGTTTGTGGGTGGCTGGTAGGCCTGTCTGCTCTGGCACTTGGACGGTACTCACAGAGCATGACTCAGCAGCAGGCAGCAGAAGCCAGAGCTGGTGGCGTGGGTGGTCAGCCTGCTGCAAACACCATTTGCCCCAGGATAGAGAAAGTCAGGTTCCCACTCTGTCCCTGCTTTCTTGCTGCATAAAACTCAGACTGGAAATGATATCAGTTCCCGGAAGGGATCTCTCCACCCACAGTTGCAGCAAGAACAAAATACAATCAAAATATCGATAAGCCCCTATGAATAACAGGGTTTTAAAATTGATAATATTCCTTCCACGAGATTCACTGGAGAATACACATTTCAAGATATAATTGTCAACTGCATTGATCATTTGATCTTCTGAGTGTATTTTTTATTTCAGTCTATAAAATGAAGATGATAATATCTGTCCTGGCTACCTCAAAAGACTATGGTAAGGACACAGGAGATAAGACAATATACATGAAAGCAAATTCTATACTGCAAAAGGCTATCCAACTGTCAATCACCACCACGATCTTCAACACAACTATGACAATGGAGAAAGTGTACATCAGGCCTCTGACAAGGTATGGTTCCTATGCTTTCATATTTATGTTGCTGCCAGCATACCTAGTGATCAGGGCTAGGCCTCTGGCATTTACCAACTTCTCTCAGCTTCCTCTTCATCCTCCAGGCACCAGGTCCCAACCTGTGCTTTTGGACAGACTTTTCTTCTGTCTTCTCTGAGACTCTCCAGGATTCCCACCAGGGCCTGCAAAGCATCCGATTTTAGGCCTTACTCTTTTCCCTCTCAAGAATCCAATCTGTAGTTTCCTAGAAGAACTGCTCTCTGTCAGTTGGCAAGAGGTTCAGTGGGCCTCGATAAACATCACATCCATGTGATGCTTCCAGTAACTGTACTAGAGATTTATGCTTATGAAAAGGAATGTTGCCAGAAGTTGCTCTGAACTGCAACTCTGAGCAAGCAGATGAGCTTTCTGGAGCCTCCAAACAGTCTCATGTTTGGGCATCCAAGGTCAGGACCAGAGGTCTGCTTGGATCGGTTTGCCCGCATGCTGAAAACCGTGTATTCTCAAGGGTGTAACATGTGGTGAAGAACCGTACCCTACATAGCCGTCTAATGCTGAACTCAGAGTCACAGAGCTGGGCAGTCGACGACTGCAGCCCACCCTTGTAGTTAAGAGACTAGGATTCTAAAAATGTCTGCTTTAGAGCTCATCACCCCAATAAACCCACTCCCTCAAAAAGTGAATTGACGATGTGCACAATAATCTCTTTGAAAATACTATGAGGAGAAGCCTCCAGGCACCAAATAAATTACATCTGTTGCTCTGAAGTAAATAGAATTATAACAAAAATGATCAACAATGAAAAGAATGTGTAAGTGGAGAAGAGGATTTAAAGAGCTGACTCAACTCAACTGCTCCTCCTAGTGCAACAACAGTGTTCTTACCTTTGCTCACACTGCTATACTGGCACAGAAATGCAAAGCTCTAACTTACTTTGCAACACATTGTTATGATAGAACATTTCAGATCAACTTAGGACAACGGGGAGAGTAGAAAACAGGGTCCTTCCGTTTCTTGAGAAGATGCTCCCTTAAATCTTAAAGAACACACAGGTATGATGGCCAGAAAAATACAACAGGGCATTACCAACATAAATACACAGTACGAAAGTCATGTTATTCCTCTAAATGTTATTCTTAACACACTGTGTTTTGTGCATATATAACACAACTATCCAGCAAGTCATTTTTGAAATACGTTTTGGAAGTTGAACACTGAATCAGATAAAATATCCAAGGAGAGTTCAGGAATACAGAGTTAACACAAAACCTTGCAAATCAGGGTTTCTGAACCTGCTGGTACATTCAGATATATCAGGTAAATGGTTTTTAAATTTTTTTTCTATTTGTGCATTTCCAGAAAGGTAGATGCATTATAATGTCTCTGTATTTACTACACATGTAAAAATATCAGTTTTTGCAAGTTCCTAGGAGAAATCCAGCAGCACTGAACAGAAGGACTGTAAGCAGAACTCGAGCAGACGGGCAAGCAGGAGAAGGTTAACCTGTACCTACGCGAGTCTGTGAACCTGCTTCGCTTTCCAAGCCACAAGCTGTGTTTTCCAGATCTGTCTTCTGTGACTTAGTGGTTTATCCTTAGTTCTCTTTTTGATACTTTCAAACCTCCCAAATTGTTCAGCTATTAAAAAGTTCCAAAACAAGCAAATGTGTTCCTGGAATCTTACCCTCAACTTTGCTGCATATACTAAGTCTCCTTCTCCAGCCAAAATAATAAAAGATCTTTTAAGTGGCTGAAATTCTTGGTTGATTGCACATACATGCCAGTGCCAGACAACTATAAATAAAGAGATTTGGAAGAGAAATAGGGAGAGTCTTTATAACTCCCATGAAATAAAATGGAATGTTTTGAAGTCAATCAGAAAACAGTATGTGTTTTTATAAAATTAAGATTTGTCTTCCTTTAATCCCAATTCTCCTTTATGTAGGAAGAGTACACGTGGATCATGCACTTCCAGTATGAGGAAATCAGGGAACTTTCTTTTCTTTATTAATATATATTTATCATTCTCAGCCCTATAATTATGATTTCTTCTTTACGTTATCCTTCTTCTTAGTTTAGATATCTGCTGAATCTTTTAATATTTTTCCCACATCACTGCTTTGCTTTCCCAGAACCCAAAAAATTTTTCAAAGGCTAAAACTATGCTCATGGTTACTGATTTAAAGTCAGTAGAGAATTGCATGGGTGTTACCTAGGACAGACTTGGCCCCAAAATAAACCGGGTCACTTGTGAGAGCGTCTCAAAGAACTTAAGGATTCATTTCTCAAGACATCCCTACTCTCTCAGGCAAATTAACATGTCTACTAGCTTCAATAGCTGGGCTAATACATATTTTTAAAAGCATTCTTACTTAATTTTGAACAGTGACTTACTTTTTTATATTAACTGACACAACTTATATTAATCCATTTAAATTGAATTCAAATTAGTTCTTGCCAATTAGGTCAATTTATTTTAAACCTATTATCACTGTACAAGAAAATTTATCACTTGCTTCAGTTTGGTAACTGTGTTGCAGACCAGCAAATAAGTCAGCAGCAATGGAGAGAACCAGCACCTGTTTAATAGTCTTTGAATGAAGTTAATCCAGACCTCACTCCTGAAGGAGAGATGTTGGAATGTTGGTGATCATTGCAAGGTACATGTGGAAGAAGAATCAGTTATATAATTAATGTCTCCGAATCTTCGTTCTCTAAATTGTGTTGGGTTTGAATTGGCTAGAGGTTACAGTTTGGCTCTAAAAATTCAGCATCAACACTGGAATACCAGAAAGTAATACCTTTATTACTCAGTGTTTCTTAAATAAACCCTCAAGGCAAGAAAAATAAGACTTATAGGGACTTAAAAAACAGCATGGTTCTAAACAAGCCATGTTCACAATTTTACCTCAAGCTCAGCTCATCTTTTAATATTTTCCATAAAATATTTAAAATGTAATCTAAGGCTAGGACTCAGTTTATTAAATGCTTTTAAACTAATTCTAATTATAAATTCTATAATTCTAATTATCGATTCCTTGCAAATGCTGCTATGCTAATTATGATTTGTCAGATTTTCCTGTTACTTCGAATGCAGGGTTAGAGTCTAATTCAACTGCTTTATCAAGAATTGTTTCATAAAATGGTTATCTGGCTGGATGGAGTGATGTCTCATTTCCATGAGAGAAGAATGTGTTTGATCATTTAATTAAGGTAGAAAATGTTTGCTGCATATCTTACCAGGTGTATAAAAGCAACTAATTAAAGTATGTTGGACCAGGGCAACTAATTAAAGTATGTTGGGTCAGGGGTCAAGAAAGGGGCAGGTGAGAGGTGAGGAGATTGCACAGATGCTCTTGGTAGCAGGGGGCCTCCTGGGGCAGTCTGGGGGGGAAAACCCACTCTGATGCCAAGACCTGTGTCAGAGAGATACGAGCATATCAGTGTGTTCTACTAAGTACGAATCGAATTAAAATAAAGGGTCAAATCCTCCAAATAAACTACTGAAGAATCTAATGTATTTATTCCATGAGTTCATAATAAGCTGTCCACTGTATCCACTGAGAGCAGTTACTAACAGCATTTTTAATATGAAAAAGTTTTTTCTTATTTTATTTTCATAACTGATGTTATCCAAAAGTAAACATCGTAACAGTAAAAAGTGAGACTGCATGACCAAGTCTGCAAAAGCAAAGGCAGCAAAAAACAAAATTGATAACTAGGATCTTACCAAGTTAAAAAGCTTCTAGACAGAAAAAGAAACCATCAACAGAGTAAAGATAACTGACCTCATATGTTTATCATAGCACTCCTCACAATGGCAAAACATGGAACCAACCCAGGTGCCCATCAACAGTGAACTGGATAAAAAAAACGTGGTACACATACACCTTCCAAGAGTACTACGCAACCATACAAAGGCACGAAATCACGTCATTGCAACACCATGAATGGAGCTGGAGTCCATCATTCAGAAACAGAAAGCTGAATAAATACCACATGTTTTCACTCATAAGTGGGAGTTAAACACACATACAGGTACAAGGACGGGAACAGCAGACACTGGGAACAACTAAAGGGAGGAGGCCGTGGGGGGAGGGGAGGAGAAGGGTTGAAAAACCACTTATTGGGTACCATGCTCACCACCAGAGGGCGGGCTCATCGGCCCAAATCTTGCCATCATGCTATATACCTATGTAACAAATCTTCACAAGTACCCCTTGAATCTAAAACAAAATAAAATATTTGAAAAATGAGACTGCAACACTAAGTTCCTGATAGACAAAATTTCGTTATAACAAATTACAGTTGACTTAATCACAGCAGTTCCAGTTATCTTTCCCCCAATACAATGCTTGAAGTGTGATGCCCACAACCAAACAGGAGTGACTCAGTCACTTGGTTTCCTACTTCCAATGATTGGCTTGCAACGAAAAGCCTCCTGAATAACTTACAAAAACCAGATCTTTAGATTTTGTGAAATTTCAAAACCAATAAATAAAACTATTTCAACAAGGTCAGATGAGAGAACGGAAATGAAATCAATGAAGTCCAAGTACACACACTTCAAGTGATAAATACACTCAGCATCACAGTAAGGCTTAGGGGGAAAATATGTGAAGAAAAGAATCTGAAAGATCAAATTCATCCAGCGCAAACGTTTTCACTAACATCACTGAGATTAGAAAGCAAGTCATATACTGTATTTTACAAATGTCATTTTGCAGCTACAAAAATATTTCTTCCAATTTGGTTGCAAGAAGAGTGGCCACAAGGACTGTGGGATGTACAGTTGTGAAGCAATGCCACACTGCTCTAGGAACCTAAAACTCAAGCAGTGTGGACTCAGGCTGAACATGGTAGCTGGCACACAGTTAGGTTTAACAACAGTTTAATGGTTAAATGAATGAATAATAAGACAGCAGGATGAATGAATGAATGAATGAATGAAAAAATGTCATGATAAACTTGTCAGGAGAGTTATTAATAGTAAGAGAGACAGAGAATGAGCATAATCTGTATAAAGACTTACTTATTCCATGCTTGTCTAAGGTTTTTAGAGCTGTACAGGGTAAAGCGTTCTGAAATAAAAAAGAAAAATGATAAACAATCTTTCCATCAAATGTTTATATATTGCAAGTTTGTTGAGGAAAGCTCAACTTTTAAAAAAGACAGCGTTCTACTCGGTCACAGTTAGGCTTGCCATAATAAGCCTTCGTCTTTACACTGGACAGTTATAAAGTGTAAAACATCAGATCATAACATTTTAAACAATGAAGCATTGCTTTCTTTTGTCTAGAATAATTTATTTCATAATCTGGTTACCCAGTAATCATTTCTTATAACTAAGTTTTAATTGAGTTGAATAAAGAAATGCAAATTCCAAACCTCCAAACTGTAAGACTTACAGATTTATAAAAGAACATCGAAACATTTAAGTGGGACTTGTTTTTTGTTCTATGATGGTATCGCTGACCAAATACAGTAATGTTGGGTCTCCTTTCTTATACTGTATGGTATTTATACAAGCTCATCAAAATATCAGTGCCCTAAGTGTATACTTGCATTTATAATTGAATGATCTTTATAGATTTTTTTAAATTAAAAGGGAACATGAGTGTTTTACCAAGAAAAGCAATAACGTGATAAAAAATAAGACATTAAAAGCGCTCCTGCTGTTTATTTTTTACTCCTCATGACACAGCAACTGTTAATGATTTAATAGGTCTCTTTTCACATTTTTATGTTCATAAAACACACTCATCCATATATAAAAATGCATACGCTATTTTATTTTCTAATACATTGTACAATAAACATTACCCTGAAACTTTTTTGGCATTTAACAATATTTAGTGAACTGTCCTTCGAATAAAGAAAATATATGCAACAATTGTTTTAAAACTGTGTAACATTCCAGAGAATAGGAATGTCGTAATTTATTTGACTATCCTCCCACCAGTGAACCTTCAGGTAGTTTCCAGTTCCTTTTCCTTTAAAAACACTTCAATAAACATCCTTGTACACCTCTCTCTATATAGATGTTTCCATTTCCTCCCCAGTACAGGACTGCTTGGCAAACAGGAGGCACACTTTACATTTTCATAAATGCCAACAGATTACTTTTTATTTTCCCCCCAGCAATAAACATGAATGTCTCTTTCTCCATACGTCTCTCAGCACTGGTAGTTATCAGTGTTTTACATCTCTGTCAAATCTATGTTCGATAAACCACACCTGGGCTTCTTTTTATATGCTCTTTGGCCATAGCACTTGCTTTTCATAGCTGGTATCAATATTAATATTGGGTTGTTGGTTCTTTATTGGTCTGTAGATGCTTTCTGTACATGATCAACTTGTCTCATGTATATATATGAGGAATTTATGCACATTACACTTTTATTTATAAAAATCTTCCATACAGAAATTTTAATTTGCTTTTAGAAAAATAAACTATTCTTTTTCTTTGGCTTTCTTGTCTTGCTTAATGAGAAGGACCCTGACCTTGAGTTTATGCAAACGAGTGCATTTTTTTCCTCTTATTTTTCTTACTTTTTTTTTTTTTTAACCTTTTGGCATTGATATCTGGAATTTATTTTTAAAATATGGTGTGACATAGAGTTCTCATTTTTTTTTTTTTGTCCGTGAAGGACATATAATTATGCCAGGACTATGTAATAAATAAATCATTGCCAATCATTCTCCAATAATTTGAAATGACACCTTTATTCTATATTCAGTTCTAAAGTATACTAGAGCCTGAACTCTTTTCTTTTATACTTATTTATTGTTGCCAATATCATACTGTTTTAATTACAATGCTTCTCATCTTCTGGAACAGGGGTCTCCAACCCCAGGGGGCTACAGACTGGGACCAATCCAAGGTCCATCAGGAACCAGGAAGCACAGCAGGTGAGTGGCGGGCAAGCAAGTGAAGTGTCACCTGTACTTACAGCTGCTCCCCATCACTTGTATTACCGCATGAGCTCCACTTCCCATCAGATCAGTAGGAGCATTAGACTCTCATAGGAGTGCAAACCTTATTGTGAACTGCACACGTGAGGGATCTAGGTGGTGCGCTCCTTATGAGAATCTAATCTAAAATACCTGACAATCTGAGGTGGAGCTGAGGTGGTGATGCTAGTACTAGGGAGCGGCTGCAGATACAGATTCACATGAGCAGTGAGGTTTGATTGCACAGAGACCATAATAAATCAATTGCTTGCAGACTCCTATCAAAACCCTACCAGTGAGTAGCATTTGAGTTGAAGTATCTCAGTTGTACAGCTACAACTGGTGGCAGGCTTTAATTTAGAATCTGACACTTATTTCAGTTCACATGTGGCCTGCCCATTATTTTATTTACCACTTCAGTTTGTGCCTCTTTTTTTTTTTTTTTTTTTGGTTTGGTGAGTTGTATAATTGCTTCATTATATATTAGAATGTAATAACATAAATAAAGCACACGATAAACGTTATGTGCTTGGATCATCCTGAAACCATCACCAGGTCCCCCACCTCTATCCATGGAAAAATTGTCTTCCAAAAAACCAGTTTCTGATGCCAAAAAGGTTGGGGAATGTTGTTTTAGAAAACGTCTTTTCTTACTAGTGTTCTCTTTTTTGTTTTGTAACAATACTGGGGCAAATTTTGAACTTTTTTTTTTTAACGTTAAAGATGTGAAGTAGAATTCAGGGTTGGGTACATAAGTGGCCATCGTACAGGTGAAGTTTGGGCTTCCCACTGGTTCTCATTTTGGCTGGTGTGCGATCAGGCACCCTTATTAATGTTACGTGCCTCCCCCTCCCTCCCATAACAATGATCTGCTATTGCCAATCTCTTTCATGTAGTATTATGATAAATGCTCAGAGTTCAATTATAAGTGAGAACACTTGGTACTCAGTTCTTTGTTTCTGTGATAGATCATAGAGTATGACAGACTCTAAATCCATCCAAGTTGCTGTGAAGTCCATAATTTTGTCCCTGTTTATGGCTGCATAATGTTCCATTATGTATATGTACCACACTTTTTAAAATCCAGTTCAATTTCGATGGGCAGCATGGTTGGTTCCATGTTTTTGCCATTGTGAATAGTGCTGCAATAAACATGCATGTGCACGTATCTTTTTTGTAGAATAATTTGAGTTCTTCCAGATATAGGTCAAGAAGAGGGACGGCTGGTCATGTGAAAGATCGATTTTTAAATATTTTAGAAATCACCACACTGTTTTCCACAGAGGTTGTACTAGTTTGCACTCCCATCAACAGTGTAGAAGCATTCTCTTTTTTCTGCACCCTCTCCAGTATAAGTTGTTTTTTGAGTTATTAATGATAGCCATCCTGACTAGAGTTAGGTGGTATCTCAATGTGGTTTTAGTCACCAGTTAATATGCATTTGCATTTTTTTGATGATTAGTGAGGTTGAACATTTTTTTCATGTATCTGTTGACTGCTTGTAAGTCTTCTTTTGAGAACTGTCTATTTATATTTTTTGCCCACGTTTTAACAGGGCTGGTTTTTTTTTTTTTTCCTTTTGACATATTTGAGTTCCTTATAGATCCTGGATGTTAGGTCTTTGTCAGATATACAGTTGGCAAATAAATCTTTTCCCATTCTGTGGGCTGTCTCTCCACTTTCTTAATGGTTGCTTTTGCTTTGCAGAAGCTTTTCAGTTTGATGAGGTCCCACTTGTCAATCTTATCTCTTATGGCTTGGGCTATTGGGGTTTTGATCAGGAATTGGTTGCCTATTCCAGTTTCTATAAGGGTGTCTCCTGCATTTTCTAAGATTCTTATATTTGAGGTTTTAAGTTTAGATCTTTGATCTATTTGGAGTTGATTTTTGTGTATGGTGATAGGTAGGGATCCTGTTTCAATCCTCTGCACGTGGTCAGCCAGTTTTCCCAGCACCATTTACTGAATAGGTTCTCTTCTCCCCAGTGGTTGATGGTGGAGTATTTGTTGACGATGAGTTGGTTGAAAAATTGAGATTTTGCTTCCAGAATCTCTACCCTGTTCTATTGGTCTATATGCCTGTTCTTGTACCAATACCAGGCTGTTTTGATGATTATAGCCTTATAATAAAGTTTAAAGTCTGGAAGTGTGATACCTCCCGCTTTGTTTCTTTTGCTGATCTACGATAAACCCACAGCCAACATATAGTTAAATGGACTGTAATTGGAAGCATTTCCTCTGAAAACTGGAACCCTTTTTAAGTCATGAATTCCACACATAATTATTGTGTACCTAATATATGCTAGGGGTATCTTCATGTTGAGAACAGAGGTATGAACAAAACAGAAAAATAGAACTTATATTCTGGAACAGGAGAGAAAAACAAAAAAATATCACCACCATCACCACCAGTACCACCACCAACAAGAGCAACAATTGCAAAATGAACAAGCTAATTTTAGTAAGTGGTAAGTGTTCCAGCAAAACAAAACGAGGAGGTTTGGCGGAGTGACGAGTATGAGAAGAACACTTTAGGTCGGATGATGAGGGTGAGCAGGCTTAAAACAAAAGTCTCACTTATGAGTGATTATGACTGGACTCTGAATATTTACCATAATACAATAAAAAACAAAATGGCAGTAGGGGGATACGGGGGGGGGTAGGGGCGGCCAGGGCGGAGAACACAACATCAATAAGGGTACCTGATGTCAAATCAGGAAAAGTGGGGGCCAAAGGGAGGTCCAAATTTTACCTGTCTGATGTCCACTTGTATACCTAATCGTGAATTATGCCCCACATCTTTATTTTTTTAGTTTTTTTATTTTTTGAGTTGGCGTCTCACTCCGTAGTGCAGTGGCCGCTTCCGGCCACCACAGCCTCGACCTGCTGGGCTCCGGCGATCCTTCCACCTTAGCCTTCCAAGTAGCCGGAACTACAGGCGTGCGCTACCACGCCCGGCTAATTTTTTTTTTTTTGATTTACTGTAGAGATGAGGTTTCGCCTGCCCAGGCGGGTCTCGAACCCACGGGCTCAGGCAATCTACTCACCTCAGCCTCCCAAGGCGTGGGATTACAGGCTGAGCCACCGAGCCCAGCTATGCCCCACATCTTTAGAATAAAATTTAAAAAAATAGTCACCCAATAAAATAAAGTTCCCTTGGAAATCTGGTTGAAATTATATAAATATATTTACCTGAAAAGGATGACATAAAATGTTTGTTTGTACATAAGGACATGGTGTTTCTTTCCATTTGGACAGGTTTGTACATATGTCCTTCATAACATTAAATGTTTTTTAAAAATATTCACCTCATTTCTTTATAATAGTTTACCATACATTAAGCTTACTTCTATTAATATTGGTTGCTATTTTGCTATTATTTTTATTAATTTGATTAATATTGGTTGGTGTGTTTTTGTTAGTGCTATTGGTTTCAAAAATATCTTGAAAATTTGTATTATTATGTTTTTGAGAGTCGAAGTCTCATTCTGTTGCCAAGGCTGGAGTGCAGTGGCATAATTATACCTCACTGCAGTCTCAAACTCCTGGGCTCAAGTGATCCTGCTGCCTCAACCTCCTGGGTAGCCGGGAATATAGACACGAGCTACCGTAGAGCCTGGCTTGCTAACTGCTCTGTGTGTGTGTGTGTGTGTGTGTGTGTGTGTGTGTATACACGCGTGTTGGGGTATCTCATTCAGTCGCCCACTGGAGTGCAGTGGCATGATCATGGCTCAGGCAGCCTCGACCTCCTGGACTTAGGCAAACCTTCTGCCTCAGCCTCCCCAATAGCTGGGACTACACATGCACCTCTCCTCACACCTGACTAACTTTTTTATTTTTTCGTTGAGATGAGGTCTCGCTATGTTACCCAGGCTAGTCTTGAACTCCTTTGCTCAAGTTATCTTCTTGCCTTGGCCTCCCAAGTTGCTGGGATTATAGGGATAAGCCACTGCATATGGCCTGTTGTCTGCTTTTCATTGTGAAGTTTTTAAAGGAGAAAATAAAAATTATTAATATTGCTTTTGTTACAGTATGTTTCATGCTTGCAAATACCACTAGATAAGAAGAACAAAAATAAATTAAAACACACACTAGGCTTCTTATCTCTAAACCAGTTTACTCAAAAGAAATGGTGGGAAACACCATGCAATGATTCATTCATTTATTCAAGTACTATTTATTATGCAACTACTGTATGTCAAGATATGTAATTCTTGGGGCTAAAGATACAGGAGAGAATCAGACAAAAAAATCCTGCCCGCAGGTTCGAGACCCGCCTGGGCAACTTGGCGAGACCTCATCTCTACAATAAATCAAAAAATTAGCTGGGTGTGGTAGCGCGTGTCTGTAGTTTCAGCTACTTGGAAGGCTGAGGCGGAAGGATCACCTGAGCCCAGCAGGTCGAGGCTGCGGTGGCTGGGAGCGGCCACTGCACTCCAGTCTGGGCGACTGAGTGAGACCCCAACTCGAAAAAAAAAAAAAAATCCTACTGCCTATAGGAAGGGCACATTCTAGTAAGGGGTGTGCAAGGCTGGCGTGTGCTGGAGGCCAGGATAGCTGGAACTGACCAAGAACCCAAGAGAGAGGGTGAAGGCTGAGACAGGGACAGGGAGGAGGGCAGAGGACTTTTGTGGTCTTTCAGATATGATCTAGTATGATGTGGTCATTTTGTCTTTTTTAAGGATCATTCTGACTTCTGTTTGGAGAGTGTACTTCCAGAAGGCAAGGTTGGAAGCAAGGAAGACCAACAAAAAGTTATTACTGTTAAGGAGAGAGATGGGATGACTTAGGCTGTGGGAGCACGGTGAATGCAGCGAGAGGGGTCAGAGCCTGAAAATATTTTGAAGATTGACTCAGTGAGATTTATTGGTGAATTAGATATTAGGCATGACAAAAGGGAGGAGTCAAGGATGACTCCTAGAATACTTACTGATCTCTAATTCTCAGATTTCAAAGATGTGGAGTATCATATACCATGCAAAGATTACTCCGCAAATAAATTGATCTTTCCCTGAAGAATCATAAGGTAGTTAAAGTGGAGTTATCATGGAGTTTCATAGTTGTCATCCAAGTAGGGGTAATGACAGAATATTTATAACCTATAAGGCACAGGCATGGACCAATCAGAAGAGAAACTAGTCATTATGCTATAATGATGTACATTAACTGAAGGGTAGTCCTGACTACAAATATCCATTGTTCAAAAGATACAGGCAAAAGTGCTCACCAATTATCTATTTATTTGTTTCAAAAGAATGTCTAATTTCTGAGTTTATTCTCTACTAGACTGCATTATATAAGATGCAACATAATTCAGCCAGTTAGTGTAGAACAGAAACTTAAAGACATATTCTAGGTTTGAGGATTAACTGACAGGGAAAGGAGAAAAGGGAAAAATATTTCTTTGTATAAAGTTTATTTTTTTAATTATCTAAAGTCTGACATTAAGAAAGCAAGAGGTATTTTTAAAATTAATTAAATCAAATGTCCTCATAAAACAAATTTGATTTGCTTAACTTTGTACTCCCCACAAAGCAATTTTAATAATTTGCTATGATTTCAGGATGAACAGGAATTCCATTACAGATAAAATTAATACAATCTTGCATTTAACAATTACACATAAATATCAGTTCTAAGAACTGCCTCTATTTAGAGCTTGACAGGATATGCTAGTAGAATTTTTTCTAGAAATATGTCAATTTTAGCTGTGCATAAAAGAGACAAAACTGATAGTGAAACATGCCATATAAGAGTAAAAAAATAAGAATGAAATCTCCTTCTCAGGTTTACCTCCCATCAATATTCACATAGTCTTAATTCTTTTGGCAAACAATGCCTGGGAAACGCCTGCGTGCCAAATGCTGCCCTGGGCAGTGGACGCACAAAAATGAGTAAGTCGTGGTTACAGTCCAGTGGCACAGCAATGTCAACAGAGCATTATGGACACCAGCTGAAAATGCTACAATGTGAACATGGACAGAGCTAATAACTGCCCCTCTTCTCTTCCAAATGAAGAAAGGATAACCTCAAACATCGGACGCAAGCTCTGGAAACACAGAGACTGGTCACCTGCATCCAACATCTCTTAGACCTTAACTGCCAGAGTACACAATGGAGCCATTTCTAACATTTTTTTTTGCATCGAGCATTACATTTATAATTAAAGCACAATTATATTTCACCATTTCTGTTGTAAATATTTTAAAAACCACTTCTGTTCTAAAATGGAAGCAACACAATTATCCACTTAAGTTCTGAAAACAAAAGGTGTTGAAATTAGTTCTTCAGTCTGATTCATTTCAATTCATTTTAGTGTATGATGGAAGGTAAGAGTTCAATGTTATTCTTTTTCATATGGACATCCAGTTTTTAAAAAACCATTTGTTCAAAACACAACTTTCCCAATAAATGCTTTCTGCACTTTTTGTGAAAAAAAAAAAAAGAAATTGATGCTTCAAATAGGTAACAAGTATCTTTAATAATAGTCAACTGCCTCTGAAAAATTTGATCAGATTATTTGAGTAGTTGCATATGAACGTTTTACACTGTTCTTCAGTTAAGCTTACTTTTACTACTTTAATGTCAACTTTCTCTTTCCAATTATCCTTAAACTAGAAGTTGAGAATGTCATTATTTAAAGCGTTGGCTAACTCACAGCATAACTGAGAAGTGCAATTAATTTGAACCTGCAGGCTGATTTTCACCTTCTCTTCTTATTGCAGGGACATTGCAGAGGATGATCCCAGCACAGTGGGAGACCAGGGAAGAGAGCTTGCAGAGAAGTCACTTGCTAAGCGACAGGAGCTGGGAACAGAAGGTTGGAAAGGTTTTCCTTCAAACCGCCATACGCCTCCACCTATGTGCTGCAATTCGTTGACTTTCCGTGGGAAAACAACCGGAGAACAGTGCTGCCTATTGTCAAGTCTCCAGGCTTAAAAGAGCTAGGCCTGGAATGTCTTGAGGCACTAGAAAAGCAAACTTTAACTCACATGAAGATAAAACCTAAATTGGGTTTTATTCATTTGCATATAAGTATGCACCATATACTTCAGGAGAATAATTTTAATTTTCCTCATTATCTTCTCACCAATGTTTCTGTACTTTACAAGATACTGCTGTGTTTTTAACTTCAATAACAGCAAGGCATGAGTAGAAAGTTAAACCAACCAACCAACCAATAAAAAAACCTCAAGTATGCTCAAAGGACTTGAAAGACTGAACTAAGATTTGCAGCTAACATTTTCCTTTTGTTTTTGGGAGGTGTGGGGGTGGACACACAAAAAGAGGGGAACAGAGAGGATCATAAGAAGGCTCAAATTTTAGTATATCTTTTGCAAATGGATTTGATGTCATGTCATATAAATAATACCATGGAATAAGCATTAGCCTATAAACCAACGTAAGAATGAGTATGCCCAAATGCCATATGACATGCTAGATGTGTTTTATAATTAACTCTTCTGAATCAAATGCTGAACTACTCATGATTTAAATTTAGGATTGTCACTTTAACAAATATATTTACCACCACTGAGCTGGTAAAAATGTAGTAACGATATAAGTAAAGAGCTGTGGCCATGCTGAAGGTCACCTCATGGTGTAGCAGAGGTATTGAGCCCAGTGCCTTTCTGGGGATTGCTTCGGCGGAGGAAAAAGGTTTCAGTCCTTTATAGTGGTGAACAATTAACATGGTAATAAACCACTCTGGTTACATTTCAAACATTACCCTCATTATTTATGTATCAGATAATATACTCAAATTCTTTTGGATAGAAGGCATAGTATTCATTCATTCATCCTCTCATTCATTTTACAAATATTTACTGTATGTCTACTATTTAGCAGGTATTGTGAAGATAGCAGGGCAGAAAACATACAAGGCCGTATGTAGACTGCAATAAATCATGTCAACCAAAACTAAGGACTCTCAAGAGAAGAAAACTATATTAATAAATATCCACAAGAATTTTGATGCAAACTTTACTTTTTTATATTTACTACGAAAACCAAGCTAGTAGAAACATTTCATTTGCTATCTGATCAATATATTTTAAAAGCTGGATCTCAAGTCCTCAGAACAGAAGTAAGCAAAAATTGTGTACAATAGAAGAGAGTTTGTTTACCTAAAATAGAGAGGGCCAGATTTGTTCTAAAATTTGAGATTCTAAGTATCTTAACTTCAAAAGAGGAGAGTGATGGCGACAGGCATTTTAGAAATAATATGTATGTTCATCCAAATGCAATTTTTGTACCTTTAATATGATTGATATTCCTACGATATTTAGTGACTCAGATTTGACACAGATCCAGTATCACCAGTGAGAGGCTTGCATGTGACACACATCAATGCTGAACAGAACTGCACTGCCCCGTCACTGTCACCCAGAAGAGTGACCTTAAAATGTCTGGCCTCTTCAGCCCTTTAAGCAGGAGACTGTGGTTACACTGGTCAGCCCTGACTACAGAAAATCATCCTTCAGTTACTATCAGTGTGCTCTTCTAAATGAGTAATCTCAGCACCTTCCAGAGACAAATGCTCTCCTCTATTCATTAAACACTCTTACTTGTGATGGCATTTGTTTTTCCGTACACACAAGTGTAGGTTAGTGAGTGCAAATTCCCAAATGAGGTCTTCAAACTATCCACACCTTTCTCAACCTAAAAGTCATAAATCACTTCTCTTTCCACAGATGTTTTTCTCCAGAGAACTAAAGTTTAATCAGGCAATTATTAAAGTCTAAAGCATACTAGTTAAAAACAAGAACAAATTTACAGCCCCCAGAAAAGAAAGTAGAAGAAAGATTTTTGTGTCTCACTCTATATGCATCCTCACCCATCTCCGAAGACCCCATCGAAACTCTTCAAAGGGGAAACAAGAACAGCAGGAAGGGAGTTAGCACATTCTAGAAGGTCTGGAGCCCAACAGGACCCAGACAGTCTGGTGGTCTGCCACTTCACTTACAAATGAGTAAGCTGAGGTTAAAGTGACCGAGGCTGCACCAGGACTCTACGACTCTGCTCCCAGTACACCATTGCCAAAGAGCTAAAATACCCAAGCCTCCTATTTGACATTTAACAAACATTTCTCGTGCCCTATGTGGTTTGCAAATATGAGCTCACTTTAATCCACCTAACAATGGTATGCGGTAGAGGCTATGTTTAGGAGAACTTGTCCACATTACACAGCTCAGCTCATAAGTGTCAGTGCTGGGATTTGAACCTAGACAGTGTGGATCTGGAACCTATACAATTAGCCACTATACCATGACGCCTCTCTGTGTCTCGAATGGGAGAGTTTTACCCCAATGATGCAGAAATCCAGTAGCAGGACACACAGATCAAAATTCCTTTGACTAGCAATAAAAACCATGCACATAAACAAGATTCTCAACACTCCCTACTAGCTTTCCACCTGTAGCCAGGTATGCCAGTAACATACTTCCCTTTTAAGCCTTGGGGAACAAATCTGTCTTGTTTATAGGAAATGCTAGACACATGTCTTCCAAGTTCTAGCAACCTTAAACATATTCATTTTAATCTTCCCAAGACTCACTTTCCCCATATCAGAGATAGGGATAATAGCAGCACTTACTTCATATAGTTACTGTGAATGTACAGTAAGAAAATGTATCTCAAGAGCTGATAAGAGTGCCTGTTACCCATTACTACTTCTGCCATAACTATTATTAATAGTAACATACTTGAAAAACTGGCCATCCTCTACAATTATAATATACACACACACACACACACACACACACACGAGATATATGTGTCTAGAAAGTAGTATTACTGTAGGGAGAGAATAATTGCTTAAGCTATCCTAAATTACTCCTTTCTTTGTTTTGAGTCAGAGTCTCATTCTGTCATTCTGTCATCCAGGCTAGAGTGCAGTGGCATGATCTTGGCTCACCGCAGCCTCAAACTCCTGGGCTCAGCCAATCTTTCTACTCCAAACTCCCCAGTAGCTGGGACTACAGGTGTGTACTACCACGCCTAGCTAATTTTTTTATATCTTGTAGAGATGAGGTCTTGCTATGTTGTCCAGGCTGGTCTCAAATTCCTGGGTTCAAGCAATCCTCATCACCTCCGGAAAAGCTGGGATTATAGGCATGAACCACAGTGCCTGGACAAATTACTCCTTTTGAGGCAACAGTTAAATGAGGAAAATCCACAAACACATTGATGCTCTTCTAACTCCTGATATGTAATTCTGTGATTCTAACAAACTAGGGGAGAGTGAGGATTGCTATTCTGAGAGAATATCACTTGTCCTTTTTTTACAGTTGAGAAATTATTAATTCGATTTCCAAAGCTGGCTCTAGAGACACAAGCATCTGTTTACATACATACTTATGTCCTTTTTAAACAATCTCCATTGCAGACATGATTGCCTGTCTTTGCATGAAGGAAGGTATATGTGAAGGAAATTTCATCAGTTCTTACAACGGAGCTAATAATTAGTAGTCAGTGTATTATCTTATTGGTCTGACTTGAGTTCTTGGGAAGTAAAGAAATGGAAGCCAAAGGTTTTTTAAAAAATTTTATCCTTGCATCAGAATATTAATTATTCCAAAGTCACATATTTGTCTTGAAGAAGCCCTATGATAATGGCCTAAAGGGATTTTTTTTAAACAACAGCAGAAAATGAATTTGATTCCCATTACAAGCCTAGAAGTCAGAAGTCCTAGTATGGGAGATTAGTAATAATCACTCCCTCCTTCCCTCCTACCTTCAAGAGTGGAATGTTAGTGGTAATGACAGAAACAGAGGTTTGAAATGTGCCTGTGGCACAGGAGCTGCTCTTTTTTTGTTCCTGCCTTTCACTCTAGTGAAAAGGGCTTTCTTCCACAGCTGCCACTGCAAAAAGGATGAGAGGCATGGAACATGCGTGGACCCAGCCTGCAGCTGGCAGTCAAGAACTGCAGGGCCCAGCCAAGACCAGCACGGGTGATCAGTGCACCACAGAGGTATGATTGATTAACAATGCTTACTGGTGCACGACACTGGTTTTGGGATGGCTGTTTTGAGCACAGCAGAGTTGACTGTGACCTTCAGGTTCTGGCCCAGCACTACCATGCCCCATGGAACAGTGCTTTCCTCACTGAGTTTCAGCTTCATTCATCTGCCCTGTCTACCTGCCCTGTTCATGAAAAGCTATATAATGAAAACTGGCATCATCAACCAAGTAGCATTTAACATTTTTTCTTTTGAGTTGGAGTCTCACTCCGTCGCCCTTGCCCAGGCTGGAGGGCGGTGGCACACTCACGGCTACCCTAGCATCGACCTTCTGGGCTCCGGTGATCCTTCCGCCTCAGCCTCCCAAGTAGCCAGAACTACAGGTGTGCACTACCATGCCCAGCTAATTTTTGATTTATTGTAGAGACGAGGTTTCACCAAGTTGCCCAGATTGGTCTCAAACCTGCGGGCTCAGGCAATCCACTCGCCTTGGCCTTCCAAAGTGCTGGGATTATAGGCTGAGCCACCGAGCCCGGCCAGCACTTAACATTTTTGCCAGAATTTTGTTTCTAAGAATTTCAAATGCTGAAAAACTTATATGAATGCCCAGATTACTGAACACCAACCATGCTGCTCTCTGTGTTTCCAATGTTTCCAGGGACTGAAGAGGCAAAATCTTTCCTCCTATCCTTGATTCAACCACTTAGTCACAAATCTCTCACAGTGGTGTGGAATCACTGCTCAAGTCCAACAGCTGTGCAAGACTTTGGCCTTGTGAAGTCCCATTTTTTCCCCTAAAAACGCAGTGTCCTACTCAAGGTACTGTAGTCAAGAACCAACTTGAACATAGGGATCAAGTTTTCTTGTTTTAGATGCAAACTTCCAATTCCCTCAATCTTTTTTCCTAAGAACTTGACTTTTAAAAAGTTTTTGGAAAGGAACCCAAAAGTTCAGGGAGAGGAGTTATGGAGGACTTTTTACAATGCAGGGATTTCTAGTTATACACTTGTTGGCACTCATTTGTGAGCAAGATAAATATAAAACATCAAGTTACAAACTTGAGAAAACATAAACTAAACATAGCCAGTTTATGGTAATGCCATTGGTATATAACAACTCAATCAAATGTTCTATTTTGAAGGAGATGAAAATTCTTTCAGTACCATGCAAATTGTTCATGTCTTCATTTAATTTTGATCTCGACTCTTAGGCTAAAACGTGTAATTCTTTTCTTCAGTGTGACTTTAACCAAATCATGTGAAACTGGTGGTTGGCATGCCACATCAACTTTAGTGGTGTGAGGTTGTAGACAGCCCCCAAACTGAATTCTACAAAATTCCAGAGAGTAGGAACAATAAAACCAGTTTATTTAGGATTTTTAAAAATAAGTCTGGAATAATAAAACCAGTTTATTTAGGATTTTTAAAAATAAGTCTGCCATCTGCAGGACTTCATTTCTCTTAAAAACTTAATCTTATTACATTTTTTCTGGCCTTTTCTAGATTATTGGCAAGTCTCCATTATTACTGATGCCCTCTAGTGAAAATAAATGGGAAATTATTCAAACACAGAAAAAGGCCAGTACAGATTCTAAAATTCACATGGAAATTTCCCTCCATATGTCTGCCTATTGGAGAGAAAATGAGTTGTTATTTTATGTTTTTGAGTGCTTATTGAGGTTTTTGGCTGTTTCTTATTTACTTTTATTTTATATCATCAGCTTCATCTATGACTTACTTCATACCATATCCCATGTTTTATTTCATGTTAGCTATGAATCTATGGGGCAAAATATCCTTTGTGTCTGTGGCATCACTGCTAACTGGTGGGAGAATAATTTCCTTCTGAATTGGAACTTGCCTTTACAGAAACATTTCAACCCAGGGCTGCAGGCGGAAATGACCTATCAAGAGAAGTTCACAAGTGAGATGAAACGTCTCTCCACTCTGAAATTGTCAGTGACTTTCTGTAGCCAGTAGATTCTTTTAAAAACATAAAACATCAATGTCTTCCCCTGCTCAAAACCCTCCAGTGATTCTTCTCACACTTGAAATAAAATCCCAACTCTGAAGCCGGGCTCGGTGGCTCAACCTGTAATCCCACGCCTTGGGAGGCTGAGGTGAGTGGATTGCCTGAGCCCGCGGGTTCCAGACCCGCCTGGGCAACTTGGTGAGACCTCATCTCTACAATAAATCAAAATATTAGCCGGGTGTGGTAGCGCATGCCTGTAGTTCCAGCTACTTGGAAGGCTGAGGCTGGAGGATCGCCGGAGCCCAGCAGGTTGAGGCTGCGGTGGCCGGGAGCGGCCACTGCACTCCAGTCCGGGCGACAGAGTGAGACTCCAAATCAAAAAAAAAAAAAAAAAATCCCAACTCTGCTCTGTTGAGCAGACCCACAGAGCAACAGAATCTGAGATAGAATCCAGGTATTTGCATTAAAATTTTTCAAGTCCATTTTATTTATTATTATGTTTTTAAGTCAGGGTCTTACTCTGTCGCCCAGGCTGGAGTACAGTGGCACAATCGCTCACTGTGGCCTCTATCTCCTGGCCTCAGGTGATCCTTCTGCCTCAGCCTCCTGAGTAGCTGGGACTACAGGCACCTGCTACTCACCCTTACTAATTTTGTTTATAGAGACAAGGTCTCGCTATATTATCTAGGTTAGTCTCGCACTCCTGGGTGCAGGCATTCTCCCCTGCCTCAGCCTCCCAAAGTGCTGGGATTATAGGCGTGAGCTACTGCGCCCAGCCTAAAGTTCATTTTTATAAACAGCAAATAGTTACACCCTATGCACTTCAACCTAACCCACAATCATTATAGTTGCTATCAATCCATTTTTTAAAAGACATTTCGTAGGAAAAGTGTAAAGACCATGTAAAAAAGAAAAATACCAGACGAAGGGCATGGTGCAAGCGATAAAAATACTACTGGGTAGCTACATGCCCTGAACAGTTTAAAAGCATATTTATATCGATTATGTCAGCTAGCTGCAATCTTTCTAAAAGTAGGTAGCATATACACAAATAACAAATATTGAAGTGAATGTAAAAATAGGTTATGCCATTTAATTTCCAAAGGAATTCGCGACCCGCCTGGGCAACTTGGCGAGACCTCATCTCTACAATAAATCAAAAAATTAGCTGGGTGTGGTAGCACGCGCCTGTAATTCCAACTACTTGGAAGGCTGAGCGGAAGGATCACGGGAGCCCAGCAGGTCGAGGCTGCAGTGGCCAGGAGTGGCCACTGCACTCCAGTCTGGGTGACAGAGTGAGACTCCAACTCAACAACAACAACAACAACAACAACAACAACAACAAATTTCCAAAGGAAGTTTGTGGGCTAGATGGAACAGGCATAATTCTTCTGGAAGATATGGAAGCTATCTCTGCATGCCCCAGCTGTGGGCTGCACAGGGCAACACTGTGGTATGAAGATGCCCTCCCCTCTAGTCTTCCCGCACAGAATATCCCACCCCCAACAACAATTTTTGCTGCTTCCACAGCTTTTCTATCACCTTGGAAAGAGACAAGAGTGTGACTAAGGAGTCAAACATCCTCAGGTCTGCAAGTGAAGAAAGCAGGCAGTTCCCATAATATGTACCAAGGACTACGCTTCAGAGACCCAACACCTGCAGAGGACATGCTGGAGTTGACAATGTAGTGGAGGCCCAGGTTTAGAGGATTTGAGAATATGCCCACACTTAGCAGACGCAGGTGGGTTCTGCTGTCTACAAAAATATAAAGATGTTTTCCAAGGTGTCACAAGGCAGAGCTGAGACGAGTCTGGCAATTCTCCCACCCAGGTCTTGGTTTGCAGGCAACGAGGCTCTCTTCAAGAGAGCACAGGCACCCGTGAGAATATCAGCCTTAGGACTGGAAGCCCTGGGTCTGAGTTTTGGCTCTGCTGCAGACTGGAAGGATGAGACTTTGGGCAAGCCACGCAATTTCTCTGAGCCTCCGTTTCCCAGTTTCTTTGTCTTTAAATGGGATCACAATATTAGGATAAAAACATTATTAAAACAAATTTAGTCTAAACATCACATAAGTTAAAAAGCCTTGTAGATAATGAAATAGAACTTAAAGTGATATCACCATTGTATTCTATTTCTGAAATAACTTACTTCCTCTTTGTGGCACTAAAAAGTCTGGATTTATTTGGTTTGATGGCCCCAGTAAGGCCAGAGAATAGGTAGGACTTAAGGAGTTTTTCACCTCATCACAAAATCACAAAGCCTTAGTTCATCTAAGTTCATAATTAAATGGTGCCTTTGAGGTCACTGTGCCTGTAGGCTTACTTTGGGGTTTAGTATGTTAAAAAACAAAAAAACAAAAAAAACACACATTCTTCAATTGCCTCTAATGGTGAACCCTTTATTTTGCCTTACTTCATTCACTGGGAGATGGCCATTTTCATCAGCTTCCTTAATCAACCAGCCTCTTGTATTGGATAACTTTCCCTTAGGAATAATATAATCACTTTAGAAATGTTCTGTTCTCTTGTTTGATTATGGAAAATATAATTATTTTGTTCTAAATTTCATTCCCTTTCATTGCTTCTGGTCTAGCACCATTTTTTTCCTTCCTGAAATTTACAGTGTTTTCCTTTTTGAACTCTTAAAAGATAATCTATCGTTAAATAGCAACTGAATGCCCCTTTTGCTGGAAACACTTCAGAGATGAATCAAAGTACCATATATGGAATCTGTGTGTCATCTCAGTGCCAAACCATTTTGCACAAAGTGTTATTTGTCGTTTTGTGTACACAGTTTACCAAATAGAAATATCAGATCCTCTCTATTTTTCTGATTATTTTAAATAGACTAATTGTCAGTAAACTGTTTTTAGTAGAAGTCCCACGAGAAATTATGGTACACAGTCAGTAGAATAATAAAGCATGATGTAGAATGGAAAAATAAAATCACTCATCTAAGACTCAGGGAGGCCTGGAATCTATTCCTCCCATTGCCACTGACTTTAGGAAGTTCTTCATCTCTGGATCTCAGGTTCCTAAGAGCCCAAGAAGAGAGTCAGACGTTCCCTGGGCTTCTCCCGGCTCCAACATTCACTTTGCTTAGCTAGTCATGGCACAACCAAACACCACTCACTCTCCCAGCTCAATCAGCCCTGGGGTGCTCCTTGGCAGGAGGAAATACCAAAGGCTTCACTGAATTCTCCGGCAGTCACCCTGATTCTACCAGTCTGGAGAACCTCAAATGTCTGTGTGTATTCTGCCTTGATCTAGGGTTACCACACATCTACAAAGCTCAAACAACCCTTGAATATGTATACAAGTTGCATTTTAGGAAAAGGCTACGTTTCTCTTATAACAACAACAACAAAAAAGGCCATCACTTTACCAGAGGCACATAGGCCGTGTTGCTTCTGTTGATGGCATGTGACCGAGGTAAAACAGACAGGAGAAAGTGATCCTAGGAGTCACGCAGGGAAGCCTCTTATTATCCCAGAAAGAAATTAAGGCAAAGAGCATCATGCAAAGGCCTCCACTAATAAGTAACAATAAAACCAGCGAAAAGAAACAGGACTTATTTTTACAGTGGACTCTTATTTGTGTTAGAGAATGGGGTTTGGCCGGATAAATCTCATCACAGGTGCATTACTGAAGTACTAAGACCACCACAGTATAACATCTCACATCTGAGGCTGTCCCACAGCAAGCATCCTCACAATAGTGATAAAAGGAAACACGCTATATCTGGCATGAGAAAGAAATGGGGGAGAGGGGTGCTACTGTTAATAGACCATAAAACACAGAATCTTGAGGGTAGGAGAAAAGAAACAGAAGGGCATTGGGTCCAAAGAAGATACAGACCCACTTCCTACTTTTTTTTTTGCTTTAAATCACCGGTTGTTTATTTGGTAAGGTGCAATGGTCTCTCAGGCAAAAGTTGTGACATTCTAAGGTGACTTGGGGAGATAAGGTAGAGTCAAGAGAAGGTAATGTTTCCAAGGTGGAAGCCACCTGCCTTGGTGGTGGGACTGTTTCTCAGCAAATACTGACCTCCTTATGTCTTCCTTTAAGAGATGCCACAAAATAAGTCTATTCCGAACTCTGGAATTTGCTTCTGACTGACATTCCTGCTTCTTAAATCTGGACAATCTTGGACCTTGTAACCGATACTGCATAAAATGAGTGTGACTCTCTCCAAAGGCTCGCCGTCATTCAGATACTGTTTCAGCTTAAGAAAGGTTCACCTGTTGGAAGCAACGAAGGGCCCTGGGGACGAGGTGAGAAACCTCTGCAGGGAGGCCACCTGAAATCCTGCTCCAAAACCTTCACTTGCTGGCGAGGGCTGCCACGAGGATGCAGGTCCCCGTGTCATCCATCTTTCTTCTCTGCACCACCTACGCTCCGGGCCCAACGCACATGCACAAAACGCCAGACCTTTGGGGCGACGAGAAGCCTTGGGACGTGATCACAGGCCCCGACAGGTCCTTGATCCCCCAAGCAAGGTCTACCCTTCCCCCACTTACCTTAAGATAAATGTTAAACAGAAGTAAATGATGGAAAAACAGCAGTTTCTAAGGTTAGACTACTTGCTATACATAACACACACACTATCATATACAATCCAATCATGACCTGCGATCGTTGCCTGGTTGCTACGGAAATAAGCTGAAGAAGTTTTGTGTTAGCATAAATGTAAGTGCAGAAGGGGATACATACAGGCTAAATACAAAGAATAAAACTCAGCTTTTCTCTAATTGTTCTTTTACTATCTCAATAATTGTTTTAAAAATGTGTCTCCAGTTTTGCTGTACTTTTTAAGGAAAGCCATGTTAAGTTCTGAGATAAGTTAGAGGGGCTGAGAAGGCAAGGTCATTTCGTTCCTGTACTCTTCATTGTCGTCCCTTGGACTCCTGTCATAGCCTCTTTTTTTTTTTGAGGCAGGGTCTTACTCTGTTGCCCAGGCTGGAGTGAGTGGCACAATCATCGCTCACTGCATCCCCAAATTTCTGGGCTCAAGTGATCCTCCTGCCTCACCATCCTCAGTAGCTGGGACTATAAGTACCCACCACCACATCTGGCTAAATTTTTAAAAAAATTATTTTTAATTTTTATTTTAAAGGTGTGGGGTACAATTCAGGGTTAGGTATACAAATGTTCATTATGCAGGTACCCTTGTTGATGAGGTGTGTGTTTTTTTTTTTTTTTTAGAGACAGGGTCTCGCTACGCTGCCCAAGCTTGTCATAGCCTCTTAACAGGTCTGCTCTGCTCTGGTCCCTACTTCTCAGTACAATAGCCAGCATGGTCTTGCTGAAACATAAGCCAGTTCATGGACTGCCTCGTTGAGAATCTTCTAGAGCTTTCCATCTTGCTTAGATCAAAGGTGAAGGACTCACAGTGTCCCTAGAGGCCCCACGTGACCTGGTCCAGCCCTGTGGTCTGTGACCTCCCTGTGGTCTGTGACCTCCTCCATCCAGGGGATTTGTGTTTGCTGCTCTCTTTGTCTGAAGAGTTTTTCCCTCAGATATCTTCAATGGCTCTCTCTTGTGTTCACCAGTTAAATGTCATCTTTTCAGGGAGGTCTTCCTTGCTTACTCTATTTAAAGCTGTGTGTTCAATGCAACATACCCTGTCCCTCGAGGTAAAAGTGGTGCTCAATAAATATTGTCGAATAAATAAATTTAACTTATTTTATAAAACTTAACTATAAGAACTATAAAAATAAGTTAATTTTTTAAAAACGACTAGGCAATTTGGTTAGAATATGTTAAAACCAAGAAACTCAGCTTTCTAGTTTTATGCGTGACCCAAATCATAACCAAAAAGTAATCTATCTGAAAACCCAAACTGGTTTTCTTACACAAATACATAGATATACAGGTATCTATAATAGCAATTGGTCTTTAAAAAATCATGACTGGGCTGGGCTCGGTGGCTCAGCCTATAATCTCAGCACTTTGGGAGGGTGAGGTGAGTGGATTGCCTGAGCTAGCGGGTTTGAGACCAGCCCGGGCAATTTGGCAAGACCTCATCTCTACAATAAATAAAAAATTAGCTGGGTAGGGTAGCGCGTGCCTGTAGTTACGGCTACTTGGAAGGCTATGGTGGAAGGATCACTGGAGCCCAGTAGGTCAACGCTGGGGTGACCGTGAGTGTGCCACTGCACTCCAGCCTGGGCAACAGAGTGAGACTCCCACTCAAAAGAAAAAAAATCATGATTGCACTATTCTAAAAACATCATCATCTTTTTTTTTTTTTTTAACTGAGGCACAAGTTATTCTGTGTGACCAGTCAAGGAAGACATGAGAGTGAGGATTATTTTCAAAACTGCTTAAAATTTAGAAAGGATTAGCCAGGCACAGTGGCTCATGCCTGTAATCCCAGCACTTTGGGAGGTGGTGGGAAGATTGCCTGAGTCCAGGGGGTCGAGATCAGCCTGGGCAACTTGGCAAGACCTTGTCTCTACAATAAATCAAAAAAATCAGCCGGGTGTGGTAGTACATGCCTGTAGTGCCAGCTCCTTGGAAGGCTGAGGCGGAAGGATCACCAGAGCCCAGCAGGTGGAGGCTCTGGTGGCCCTGAGTGTGCCACTGCACTCCAGCCTGTGCAACAGAGTGAGACTCCTACTCAAAAAAAAAAAAAAAAAAAAAGAAAGGATTATTTTCTAAAATCCCAGAGATGCAAAAGATTTTCATGGACAAAGGGATAATTTCTTTATAGTATAAAGAACTCCTAGAAATTGACAAGAACATAACACACAACTCAACTGTAAATTGGGCAAAAGATATAAACAGTTCACAGAAAAGGAAATGCAAATGATACTGAAACATGAGCTGATGCTCGTCCTAAAAAGAAACATGCAGATTAAAACTATATTGAAATTCCCTTTGTCACCTAGCTGATTGGCAAAACCCGAAAGTTTGGCCACACTCTGTAGAATGGAGAAGAGGCTGAGGGCAGAAGCATTCATTTGTATTGCCGGGAACAGAGACAACAGGGCCACCCTTGGACAACAGTTTGACGGAAGTGTTCAAAATCATAACTGCCTATTCCTGTCAACTTTTTACCCTATTTCTTCTAATTTATCCTTCAGATGTACTTTCATACATGCAACGGGCATATGGATGTACAAGGTTATTCACTGCATTAATATTTATAACAGCAAAGCACTGACAACGACCCCAATGTCCACACGGAGCGAACGGGTTCAATGCACACGGTAGAAAATAGTGGAGCTCTGAGAGATGAGAGAGAAGTCATGTTGGTTTCCCGTATGCAGTGACACAAGAAGACTGGCAGGGCATATTGGTAAAAGAAAAGATGCAGGATTGTGTTTAATATGAGAAAAACAAAAACACATATTCATCATTTCTTACATTTATAGAAATTAAAAAAGTCTAAGCAACAAATCCGTGAGGGCCTGTGGTGGGATCAGTGGTTCTGGGGAAGTGGGCAGTTGGGGGCAAGGGGGAAGATGGCTTTGTACTGTGCTCCCTTTCATGCTGTTTGACTTTTTGAATTGCTTAGATTTATTATCTATGGAAAAATTAAGCAAAGTCTGTCCTCATGGTTCAGACGTTTTTCTCCCCTCAGACTTTCTAAGACATTCTTTGGGGTGGAACAAAGAGGTGGGACGTGGAGGTGGGAAGGTGGATGCCGGCACTGTTGTTTTCCTCTTTGGGACTGTATGCTTTCTTCCCCTGGAGGGTGGGTTCTGTGAGGTCAGGGACTAGTACTCCCTGGAGGGTCTGGCTGAGTGCTGCATGGAAGTACTCACAGATTCGGTTCCTTTGTCTCACTCTATCACTTTGTCTCCCTTCCAGCAAGCTCAAGATGTGTTCAGTACACACATCTGCTCAGGTCAACGGGCCTGTGCTCTTTGCCTGAAGTCCCCCCTCCTCAGTGCCCAGCCTTGCGTTGTCTACATCTGCCATTCTTCAGAACCCCCTCGCTTTCTGTGTAGCATGTGTCTCTGGTAGCGCTGACACATAATATTAATAACTTAAACATATATATTGTAATTTATAGGGGCCTACTAGAAGAGTCATAGCCATAATGCCTTTCTAAACATCCAGTACAATTAAGAGCGACAAACATTTATTGAACGCCACATATGTACTATGAATAGTCCCGAGTCTCAGGAAGTTCACAATTTGTTAGCTTAATTTGCATCACACCGTAGTACTTTCCAGAATACATTTGATAAACGTTTTTGCTTGCTGTTGATGAAAATAAATTCTATTCACATTAAAATAAACAAAACATTTTATGTTTCTGGTCCAGAAACTTAACAGGGCAAATTACTGTCTCCATTGTTCCTTTCTGCATCTAACTTTACTCATTTAAAACATTTTCAAATTCCCTTGTTTTATTTCCCTAGGACTTAAAAATTTAGACCCTGACGTGAGGAAGTTAGTCTTCCTTAAGAGCTTATAACTGAGTCATTTATGGTGAACTGTATTCTTCACTAGACTCTATGGGAAGCAAGCAGAACAGTTAGAGAATGCTTCTCACTTAGTAAAAAAAAAAAAAGAAAAAGAAAACGTCCATTTAATTTGTTAAGTTTCTATAGTCTTTCAAACATAGAAGTCATTTAGAATTTTCAGTAAAAAGTACAAAGACTCTTAAGGGCAGCTGAAGAAGATAAAAGAATTCTCAGCACACCATACACTTTCAGAAGAAAAATATTAAGAATAAAAATAGTTTCTCGGCTCAGCCGTTCCTTGGGATTTAGTATTTATTCCTAACGGTCGCCCCAGAGAGAGGAAGAGAATGAAAAGAATATACTTGGCTCTTCTAACAGAAGCTATTCACAGCTCTTTTCCCTCATAGGAGAACGGACTATTAGGTCTTCCTTAAAATCCCTTCACAGTAATTTTATGTTGGGTCTGCATTTTACAAACTAGGTTTTGTAACCGAGAAAAGAAAAAACAAACAAGAGAATCATTTTACAACAACTCATTCCACTGATTTTATTACATTCTCAATTCCAAACCTTTCATTCCTCATAGAAAAATTACACAGACCATGTTTGAAAGTCTCCTGTTTTGAGATTGGGTACCCTTATTCGTATGACCCAACTTCAAACCAGGTGAAGTGGGGGCCAACGGGAGGCCCACATTTTACCTGCACCATGACCACTTATGTACCTAACCCTGAATTTGTAAAAAAAAAAAAATCTCCTGTTAATTATGATTATGATTATGATTATGATTATGATTATTGGAGTTAGAGTCTCACTCCATTGCCCAGGCTGGAGTGCAGTGGCATACTCAGGACCACCCCAGTGTTGACCAGCTGGGCTCCAGAGATCCTTCTGCCTCAGCCTTCCAAGTAGCCGGAACTACAGGCGCGTGCTACCACTCACAGCCAATTTTTTATTTATTGATTGTAGAGACAAGTTCTTGTCCAGTTGCCTAGGCTGGTCTTGAACCCGGGCTCAGGCAAGCCATTCACCTCGGCCTCCCAAAGTGCTGGAATTACAGGCTAAGCCACTGAGCCCGGCCTCCTGTTAATTATTAAAACTGAAAGTTTCACAACTGCCACCTACTGGTGAGTGAAAAAGGAATGACTTACATATATTATCTACTGAATGATTACATATAACTGGACCTGTTACTGGACTTTCTACTTTGTTCCACTAAGTTTGATGTATAGGTTCTTCATTATCTTCTGTTCCAATATCCTCTTGATTATATTTAGTAGTTGAGAATCTTTCCTTTATAAAATTTATACTTGTAATCTATTATCTCGTCTTATTTTATTAGAGAGACATTTCTGGACAACAAATAAAACAATATCCCCTATCCCCTTCTTAGGGTCTTTGATTCCTCTCAGAGTTGGCTAAAGTTTGTTTGTTTATCTTATCTTGCTGTTGTTGTGGGGTCTGTGTGTGGATTTGCTACATATCTATATCACATGCAGGTGAGGACTGGGTGTCTAGCGAGCCCTCTCCACCTGGTAGTAGACTTGGTGCCCAGTGCCCAGCATTTGAAAAACAACTTATTTTAAAAGTGCCACATTTTCTCTCATATCTTTCAGTGTGGAGGTTTAAATATTTTATGTTCAAATATACTGAATGCGGTACAATAGGACATTCTGAACATTTTATGTTTAAACTCAAAAAACAAAATGTGATTCTTCCATTTTATAATTGAATACGTTTCCTAGTATTGCTACAAGAAGTAACAAAGAAACAGTGTAGGACCACACTTTAAATTTTGTTTTTATACATGTGGTGGATTGTCTCTATTGGCCTGTTTCGCCTAACTGATGATGTAATGAATGGTCACTGCAAGATCGGCCAGTTGGATCAAAGTATGTGTGATGACCATCTCATGAAGGACATCACTAACTCTACCTTCAGAGACCAATGACTAGTGAAAACAAAAGAACAACTTTGCTAAAGAGATAAAGCACACAATGGCAAAAGTAACCAGAATTTTTCAGGTAGTAAAGGGAAAACCTACAGAGTCACCTTTTGCATGGAGGAAGCACCTAGTCGCTGGTAGTTAAGGAGACGTACCTGGCTTGAAGTGTGGTAAAGAGTGGACTCCAGGCCATGTGTCCTCATTTGGCGTTCCGAGAACCTGGTGGAGAGCAGGAAAGTGTGGAGACAGATGTATTATTTCCAAAGCACTCAACATTCTCAAGTGTAGAAAATAGTGCACAGCATGTGACGAAACTAGAGTTTTTTCCGTAATCATGTGCCAGAGATTTTATTTCAGTAAAAACAAACCTGGCAGGAGAGCCACCCGAGATGAATTTCATCAAGCCCAAACTAAGTAAGCAGGCTAAGGAACCCATCGATGTGCTGCTGCCCTCGTGTAGCTGAATAAAGTGGCCTGTTTCCCTCAGGATCCTTTCATGAGCTTTGTCCTTCACTCCAGTATCACGACTCACCATTTCACAGTTCTGAGAATACTGTCATTTCTTCTCCCCATTCTCTGCCTGAGCATCGTGCTTCAAAGAAGCAGGGTTGACAACTTTCTATGTTCAAATTCACTCATTCTGGTTAAAATCTGTAATTATGGGATTTGAGGTCTCTTCTTGCCAATGTGCTATTCTTCCACACTTTTTCTTTTTCTACACATACTTCCAACCTCTTTCCCATCTACTGTTCTATTACCCCAGTGCTTGATCTGTGAAAGGAATTAAAGGCAGTTCCAGCTCACATGTACCTGGGTACACTCCATCCCGAATGCTCTGTTCCACCATCTGTGACTTTGTGATACTCAACGACCACAGCCAATCACTGAAGACAGTGGAGTTGAAGGTTTATGAGTCCAGACCCTGGAGACAGGCTCCTTTGGTTCAAGTCGTTGCTCCTGTACTTACTAGCCATGTAAACATGCACAAGAAACAACCTCTCTGAGTTTCAATTTTCTCAAGTATAAAGTGGTGGGTGAAAACAGCACCTACCTCGTCTGTGTGGACAGTACTACCTGGCGCACTCACCATGTAAGTATTAGATATTATTCAAAGCATCCGTAAAAACTGGGCCCTGTCAGGGATGCTCCAGCCATGTGGGAGAATCTAGACCACCCATTTTTCCAGTGACTCCCTGTTCAAGGGAGTCAATGACCGATATTGTCATTCAAACTATGTTGGACAAACATGGGTAGTCAAACAGGTTAGAAAGGGCAAGAGACAGAAACCAGAGGCTGGCAAAAGTGGAAGGAGGAAGGGTAGATATTATGGGAGGAAATGGGGAATTATTCACTTCACTTCTGAGATTACCTGGCACTACTAGGCCATATGGTGGTTCGGGGCTTTAAAGACTGATGCACTTATTTACCAGGGGTACAGAGCTGTGATGCCAAAAAGCGGCAAATTTACAGTGAGAGTGCATAACTCACTGCTTCTTACACTGGTGATTCAGGGTTAAATATGTGTTTGTGCTCCTTACCGAAACATGAACCTGGCTTCAAGTGAAGAGATGCCTCGTTCTTCTAAATTTTCTAACACTGGCAATTCTTCTCATACTTGGTCAATACTTCCAGTGCTAATTAATACTAACATTAATAAGTAGATCTACCCACACTAAGTCACATTATGGATGTGGGTGCAGAGGGGGAGGCAGACAGGCAGGCTGGAAGAGCTGGAAGGCAGGAAAAGAGGCAAAGCCATGGCTTCTGACATCAAATTATATGACAGCATCGCTGCAAAAGGCATGTCCCACCTTCTTTTCCACAATTCCAGCTATTACTTCAAGAGAAGGAGACAGTCAGGGATAAGGGAAATGCACACAGCCCATCTGGGAATGCTCCTCTCTGCTCCCACACTGAAATTTGCATGGAGGGTGAGGGAGACCGACGGTGCCAGACTTGAGAAGCACAAGGGAAGAAGCATCTACTCCTCTGGAAGCTTTACAGTGAGAAGTCCAGCCAGAGCCCGAGCCCTGCTCTCTCAGGGCTCAGATAATTGTTATTGTTATTCTGACCATCCCTGTTTCTACAACGCTATGTTAGCAAAACTTCTTCTTGGCGTTATCCTCATCCATATCCAAGGTTCTGTTTCTAACTGATTATGAAATATTATGGCCACCTCCTAAAAATTATCAGGAAAGATAAAATACATGAGACTTTTTTTCAATTATAGACTTGACCACTGAGATTCCAGACCTCAAATGCTTCTCCTGCCTACGATCCTGGAGCCTCAGCACAGAAAATAAGAAGTGGGCAGAAAATAGACACAGGAAAAGAAGAATTAAAAGACAATTCTGCTTCCTGTGCAAACCATTTTGAAAAGGGTAGTTTGGGTTAAGTGTACAATTATAATGATTGGCTACCTGTACATTAGGGTGAGTGGGTGCCTCTTGTCTTTCATGCCAGATTTTCATTACTTTGAGACACTTTTAAGTTAGAAGAAAAAGTATTGTTTAAAAGTAAAAAATAATCCTTTGGAAATAAAGCAGAAATAAAAAAGAAAACTGCATCTGGTATGCCGTCAACATTTAAAGTGCAGCTCTGTTCACAACAGCAAAAACATGGAACCAACCATGCTGCCCATTGAAGCTGGGCTGGATTTTAAAAATGTGGTACATATACACAATGGAATATTATGCAGCCATAAAGAAGGACAAACATACGGACTTTGCAGCAACTTGGATGGATTCAGAGTTGATCATACTCAGCGGTCTATCACATATTTTCCACCCATAAGCGGACCTTGAACAATTATCATAATACTATAAGAAAGCGAGTGGCAGTAGTGGAAAACTGCCAAGGGAGAGGGCGTGAATTGGCAGTTGAGGGAAACTGCCTGGAGAGGAGGGGCATACCTCATCAACAAGGGTACCTGTATAATCAATGTTTGTATACCTAACCCTGAACTGTACCCCACATCTTTATAATTAAAAAATATATATATATATATTTCTGTGTTAATTCAAGTCTTAGATGACACAATTTTCTTTAATTTGAACAATTTTGTAATAACTTTGTAGAGATATAATGAGAAACCATAAAAGGCACACATTAAAAGTATAAAATTCAGTGGCCTTGTTATAATCAGGGTTATGCAACCATCACTACAATTAAGTCAAGAATTCTTTTTCTTAATATCTTTTTTTTTAGTTGGCATCTCACTCCATCACCCAGGCTGAGTGCAGTGGCATGCTCACCGTCACCCCAGCATTGACCTGCTGGGCTCAGGCGATCCTTCCACCTCAGCCTTTCAAGTAGCTGGAACTACAGGCACACGCTACCACGTCCACCTAATTTTTTGATTTATTGTAGAGACAAGGTCTCACCATGTTGCTCAGGCTGGTCACGAACCCATGGGCTCAGGCAATCCTCTCGCCTCTGCCTCCCAATGTGCTGGGATTACAGGCTTGAGCCACCACGCCTGGCCAAGTCAAGAATTCTTGACTCACCACAAACAGAAATCCTATCCACTGGCCATTACTTGTATTCTCTTCTCTCCTCAGTCCTTGGAAACCACCAGTCTACTTCCTCTGCATATATTTGCCTATTTGGAACAGTTCATACAAATGGGATTATGCATCTTGTGATCTTCTGTGTCTGATTACTTTTACTTGGCATAATGATTTCAGGTTCATCTAGGATCAATAAGTCCATGCTTCAATATTTCCCATTCAGTTACTGGGTAGCTTTAGCAAAAGTCATTAAACCTTTCTGAGTCAACAATTTCCTTGTATGAAATCAGGTATTGCATGCACAATACTTAGCAACATAGAATACGGACATGTGTATTTGGTTAATTTTAGGTGTCAATTTGACTGGTTAAGAAATGCCTGCTGGGCTCGGTGGCTCAGCCTGTAATCCTGCACTTTGGGAGGCAGAGGTGGGTGAATTGCCTGAGCCCGCGGGTTCGAGACCCACCTGGGCAACTTGACAAGATCTCATCTCTACAATTAAAAAAAAAAAAATTAGCCGGGCATGGTAGCGCCTGTAGTTCCAGCTACTTGGAAGGCCGAGGTGGAAGGATCACCGGAGCCCAGCAGGTCAAGGCTGCGGTGGCCAGGAGCAGCCACTGCACTCTACTCTGGGTGATGAAGTGAGACCCCGACTCAAAAAAAAAAAAAAAAGAAAAGAAAAAAGGACCAGACTTCATGGCTTCC
>CAUYQG010040940.1:0-16827 GCA_963574415.1 Tarsius wallacei | reverse complement strand
GTTAGTTTCACTTTTCGCCTGCTCAGCCCAGGAGGGAGGCTGCAGGTGGGACTGCAGGGGGGACCGGCGCTGAGTGTCTACGTTTGACTTTGCGTTGAGACCAAAGGCCACTGTGAATTTCCAGCGCTTCAGTCAGGTGATGGGGTCAGTCGATAATCTGAGAGCCATTCGGGAGGAAAACACCTCCACCCCCATGGCTACCCCAAGACCCTTGGAACCGCTGACTCCAGGTACTTAGGAGAGGAAGATTATTAGTATTTGAAGCTAGTTGGAAAACTGTGCAGTTGTTTTTTAACTTTGAGAGAAGTTTAGTGAAATAGGGAAAATGTTTTCATAAATGGCTTCTCAGACCTTTTATTTTAAAGCACAATGCTAAAAGTCTTGTCTAAGACAATACTTGAACAGTGGGTTCTTTTCCCTGGGAAATGTTGCCGTCACACGAGAAGGCTGTTGGCCTTGAGATGGACTGGGGTGGGCGGCAGCCACTCCTTTTTAAAATGTAAGCTGGCCCAGGAGCCAAACTGGGGAATCTTGAACTGGTGGCTGGCAGGGGTGATGGACAGCAGGAAGTAGGATGTGCCCATTATTGTTGGAAGAAGCCCCAGGGAGCCCCACAGCTTTTAAGTCTCAGCTCACAGACTGATCTTACTGCTTTAGGAATTGCTAATCAATGTGTTGTCAGTTTAAAAGCTCCAAAGGGGTCTCCCTGGGATTCTGGGCTTCTCCAATCACTTCCTCACTACCCCTTTCTAGATGATCATGAGGACTCCTATCCCCCACACAGTTTCAGAGTTAGCCTGTTACAACTCACTACTTGTATCCCTTTTCAGTCACTCTTAGGAATCTTCTTGATTACATTGTTTACAAAGCAGCTGCTTGTGACTGACATGCAGGATGAATAGGACTCTTTCCTGGCCTTGGCAGGTGTAGGTACATGCACCATTCTGAGCCACACTCCAGAGTGGCTGCTATGCACCCTGCCTGTGTGTGGTGGTACCCAGGCTTCTCTCAGGGGGATGAGCTTCTAGTGGCAGGGTCTATAGGGCAGCAGAAGCCTGAAGAATGTGCGAGAACAGGGTTAGAGACAGCCTGGCAGGAGGGTGGAGGCAGGTGCAGGGGGATGCCAGAATCCCTAGGAGTGTGGATTGGAGAACCCATCCACGAGGAGGGGGGGCACCGCCCCACTGGGCTGGCCCACACTGCAGGCTAGCCCTGGCGAGGAGACACCCTAGACCCGCACACACGTCTGGGTGCCAGGGTTGGGGAAGCAAACGGAGAGTAATTGTTTTATTTTGGAAATTAGGAAATGAGCATCCACCAAAGCAATCGGGTTGATGCGCCCTTGTTCACTCCTGCTTCCCAAGAGCATTCATGGTGGACACTGATACTTGGACTTAGCTCTTAACACACCTGCCTCGGACCTGCACTTTGACCTTGTAAACAAGTGGCCTGAGAAAACACAGGGGTTTAGCAAGTCACCCAGGGTTACGTCAGCGTGGGCAGAATTTATACTGGGATCCAGGTGACTCCTACCCTCCCAGGCCTACCAGTATGCTAAAAGCACATGGATGTGTCACTGGTCAAATCAGAGGTGGGGGAAATATTGTTTGAGAACACCCTAATTTATAGTGTTTGGGGGGTATCATTAACTCATCCAGTAGTATTTCTCCCTTGTTGACTTTTAGCCTTACTTGGACTCATGGTGGACCCCATACCCTGAAGAGTGGATGCTGACCCCTTGTTACCAGCAAGATTCACTCTTGGTGAATGCCATAGCTTGGCGCTCCCACCCTTTCCTTCCCTCTTGGACCTTGTCAGAAATGCTGTGATTTTCCTGTTACAATTTGCTGTGAACTGATATTTACAGAGCCAAGCATCAGATAGACTATATGCAATTGCTTCCCTTTTAATGACTTGATTAATATGAGATCTTTAGCTGCCCAATCTCCTCACTGAGGAATTTTTGTTACCATAAATTTGGACTAAATTTTGTAAAACAATTGCTCAGAAATTTCATAGGGTTTAACTTTTGGTTAACCAAAGCGTGTTTGGGGTTTTAAATAAGTTGTTTCACATTGTGAAGGGAAATGACTATGAGGTAGCCTGTTGTTCTAAAGCCTCTTCATGATAATTTTTTTTTTTTTTTTTTTTGAGTCAAAGTCTCACTCTGTCATCCAGGCTGGAGTACAGTGGCATGCTGCTCAGGGCCACCGCAGCCTCGACTTGCTAGGCTAAGGCGATCCTTCCACCTCAGCCTTCCAGGCATGCACCACCATGCCTGGCTAATTTTTTGATTTATTGTAGGGACAAGGTCTCTTCATATTGCTTAGGCTGGTCTTGAACCCTGAGCTCAGGCAATCCTCTCGCCTCTGCCTCCCAAATTGCTGGTATTACAGGCTTGAGCCACCGTACCTGGCCTCACAATAATTTTAAGATTAATTTGTAAGGTACTGATTTCAACATGTTGCATTTTCGGCAAATGCATTTGTACTTTATCTTCTGACAGTCTTTCATTTAGTTATTTAGAAAAATTCATCAGGTTTTGATTATCTTTGTCAAGCTAAGTATGGGAAACTAATAACCTCAGGGCAGTTTCCGCCTTGTTTTGGAGGTGGAGGAGTTGGTGGTGAAAGTTAATGTTAGTTCTTTCTGCAGAGCTGACATCTGCAACTGGCCATTGGAGCACATGGATGCTGGGGTTTAACTGGCCACCCTTGTCCTAAACATAGATAGGAAGGACTGAAGATGGGATACATTGTAGATGTTAGTGGTGGTAAGTTGAAATCAATGCTGGAGTCCTTCAGTACATGACATGAAGAAGTATTCCTCCTGGCTGGAGCGCTGTGTCACTTAGGACTAAAAGTGAAGCTGGGTGCTTGTGGTAGGGCCCACAGCTCAGAGGCCTATCCCCAGCTGGCTTGGGAGGCCACACATCACTGATGGAGATGGCCTTGATTCCTTTTTGAAAGTGAGTGGGGAATGAAAGGTGTAATAGTGGTGATGAGTTACAAAAGGAGCAGTAGTAACACACTGTGCAAGGAAACACCTGTGCTCAGACCTGTTGCTTGCCCCTGTCCGCCCTCCTGATTGTGAACCAGGAGCTGGGTGGGAGCTGAACACTGGAGGTCAGCCCTGGCAGCTCTTGTCTTCTTCCTCGTGTCCTATGTGCTGGCCTGATATTAAGTTTGTCCCCTACTTTATAACGTATGCTTGTTGTGACTTAGTTTATAACTACTGTAATGGCACCTCTATGGCCCTGTAAGGACAACTACCGTGATGGCCCTGTAAGGACTGTGGTATTACCCCATTACACAGAAACTGACTAGGAAACTGACGTGAGACACTGGCCTGGGAAAGCTTGGCCCCGGTTACTCTCTTCCCTGAATCTAGATTTAAACAAAGTCCAGGGAATCCAAAGCTGTTATTCTTTCTACCAGATCACCCTGATGCTCAGAAAACCCAACATATAAAGATCTACATTTCTAAAGCAGAGAGTAAGTCGTTGGCTTCACATACATGTTCATTTACAAACACATGTTAATGGCTACATTCTCTGGGCTGGGGACTCTAGATTCCCCATGTGAAATATCAAAACAGACACAGGCAGATTGATGTGGAGTCGGGAGGAAAAGGACTCTAGTTTATGTAAATTCCTCTGTGCTCTGCCTGTCACGACACACACGTGGGGGAGTGAAACGAAGAGCTGTTTATTGACTCTTAATAGAAGGAATGTGCTGATGACTGGTTTAAGCTTTTCATAAATTGATTGCTGATTTGGGCCATTGTCCTAGTCTAATTGCAGTGATTGATTGAACAAATGTACATTTTATTAGGGAACTACACATAATCCTTTCGTGCGTCGAGAAATTAATCAATTGATACACCTTGCAAAATCTAGTGCAATAGCGTCGATTTTTGCCAGCATAAAACAGAGTCAGATTGTCAAATGCAGACTGTGTTCATTTGGTTATGCAGTTATCAGTTTGGGAATCAGGAGCCAAAATGAGCTGGGAGGGCAGAATTTATTGGAAAACACTTTGGAGGACGAGGGGGCAGCAGGATGGGATGCCCGCAGACCTTGAGGCAGCCTTGGCTCCTGTGAGAGAAGGTGGTAAGGAGGCAGGACCGGGAGGAAACCTCAGACCCAGCTCTGAGGAAGGTGCAAGCCAGGGCCGGGTCTCTGAGCCAGGATTGACCCCCAGAGAGGCCCTCCCTTCCTCAGGATCAATCCTTCATGAGTACCCCCTTGGCCATCTCTCCTGCAGTGGTCCTGAAGGTGCCTCAGTGAGGAGCTGTTGACTCACCCATCACCTGCCCTCACCTGTCACCTGACTTTACCTGTCACCTGGCCTTACCTGTCTTCTCATGGTTGGCTCTCTCTGGTAGGGAGGCCTGAGTGGCTAAGCTCCATGGCAGCCTCCGAGACAAAGTTTAGTGACTTTCAAAAACATATTTTGGGCCAGGCTCGGTGGCTCAGCCTGTAATCCCAGCACTTTGGGAGGTAGAGGAGAGTGGATTGCCTGAGCCCGCGGGTTCGGGACCAGCCTGGGCAACTTGGCGAGACCTTGTCTCTACAATAAAATAGAAAATTAACTGGGTGGGTAGCGCATGCCTGTAGTTCCGGCTACTTGGAAAGCTGAGGTGAAAGGATCACTGGAGCCTAGCAGGTCTATGCTGGGGTGGCTGTGAGTGTGCCACTGCACTCCAGCCTGGGCAACAGAGTGAGACTCCAATTCAAAAACAAAAACAAACAAAAAAACCCATCATATATTATCTAGGTTTGGTGGCTCAGCCTATAATCCCAGCACTTTGGGAGGCTGAGGCAGTGAATTGCCTGAGCCTGCGGGTTCAAGACCAGCCTGGGCAACTTGGTGAGCTCTTGTCTGTACAATAAATAAAAAATTAACTGGGCATGGTAGGGCACACCTGTAGTTCTGGCTACTTGGAAAGCTGAGGTGGACGGATCACTGGAGCCCAGCAGGTCGGTACTGGGGTGGCTGTGAGCGTGCCACTGCACCCCAGCCTAGGCAAGACTTCAACTTTAAAAAAAAATACATATATTTGTTTATTTGTTTAGAGATTGAGTCTCACTGTTATCCTCCCACCTTGGCCTCCCAAGAAGCTGCAACAACAGGTATGTGCCACCATGCCTGGCTATGTTTAGTGATGTTTGATAATCCACAAAAACAAAAGGACACAGGAAGAACAGTCCCAGCAGTTAATCATCACGTGACATGGGCAGAGCTTTGGATTAGTTTTAGAAAATGCACCACAGCAAGCCCCCATGAGACCCTGTTGCTGGGCCAAGCAGGGAACTGGCATATGGAGGTACAGGAGGAGCATTTCCAGTGGATCCTAGAAATCAGAGCGCACATGCACTAGTGCACAGAGGCTGTGTCAGTTTTCTGAATCAGGGAGTGTGCTGCAGCAGCATGACTCCTGGGACATTTGCTGAAGATTTGTCTGTAGTGGCAGCTCTGCTCTGGATCCCGGCCAGCATTGCATTTCCTGGAGCCCTAACTGCTTTGCACCCTTAACCTCTTTTCTTTACATTTTGGTGAGTTATTGGGTGCAAGGGTGCAAGTGTTTCTTTTTGGTGAACAAATCCATACATGTAAACACAGATTCTGACAAGGGCCAGGCTAGAGAGTAAGTGAAAATAAAAATGTGAGCATCGGGAGAGCGGGGTGGGGCGAGAGTGTGTGTGTGTGGGGGAGTTAGGCAACATGAGTGAGTGAGAGTGACCAAGTGTCTTTCAAAGGGTCCACCTTGCCTGACCTCTAGCCCCTGACCTCTAGCTACTGACCCCCAGTTGAGTTAGGTCAGGCAGGTACAGACCTACCTGTTTGGTCTTCCAAGAGAAGCCAAAAGTCTGAATTTTTATGTGCAATTTATTTTTAACAAACCACACATGCCAAATTAAAAATGAGGCTGCCTGAATTCAGCTGGGGGCCATTGTTTTTACAGCCCCTAGTCTACAATGTTTGTTTAATTCTTGAAATAAGTAACTGAGCATATTAAATGAGTACAAAGCAGATGCAAGGTGCAGGCAAGAGAATCAAAAAACAAAGAGCAAAACCCAATGAATTTATGTGCAGATGAAAACCAAACGAATCATCCCTCCTGTCTCAGGCATGGCTGCTGGAATGGGACAGGCTCTCTGATGCCGCCTCGAGTAGTGGAGGAGGTGGTGCCAGAGGATAAGGCCACTGGGAAACAAAATAACTCCACTATTCTTTCAGTGCCCACAGGAGACCCTATTACATCTGTGTAAGATAAAGCCTGGAAAAATAATGTTGCAGAATGTGTCCATACATTTACCAGAAGGCACTCCTAATCTTGGCCTATTTACATTGGGCAATCCTGTCCATGTTCCTGGGTACTGGTGTGTAGAGCTCTCTAGTGTCCTGTGTGCTTACTTTAGAGTAGACTGCTTCTTGGACCCATACCAAGTCACAAAACCACCAACCATGTACGGTATAAGGTTGATCCACACACTCTTTGGTACTTGATATTGTCAATAATTTTTACAAAGAGAGTAAACTCTGTCCAGTTGTGGTCTTGGTTTGTGCTTTCCGGCTTTGAGCATCTCCATATATTTATTGGTCATCCAGGTTTCCCCCTCTGTGAAATTCCTGTTCATGTCCCTCATCCATTTTTCTTTCAGGTTATATCTTTTTCTCATATATTCCTTATATATAGTTTCTATATTATAAATTTTTGTGTACATTTAGGGACACTAATCTTTGGTTGTTTAAGTGTGCATCAGATACTTTTCCCCAGTCAGGACTTATCTTTTTACTTTATTTTATTTTGATGAACAGAATTTTTTAATTTAATGTATACTTTATCCTTTCTTTTCTGTCTGGTGTCTCTTGAGTGTTGCTTTAAGCTGTTCTTGCCAATTCTTGGGTCAAATATATTCTGTATATTTTTGTAGAAGTTTCAAAGTTTTTTCTCCATACTTAAGTCCTTAATCCCTCCAGAGTTGTCTCTGTGTAGATCTTCTCAAATGTCTTTTGATAAAGCATTATAATATTCCACATATCATTTTATGCTCTGTGATTAAATTTATTCCCAGGTACCCTTATTATTTTTCTTGCTTTTGTAAATGGTGTTTTTTAAAATTTATTTTTTAAATTTCTAGCTCCTTGCTGGGGTTCTATAGAAATGCAGTTGACTTTTAGGTATTGATTTAATAGCCAATCACCTTGCTTCTGCTGTCTCTCCTGGTTTTGCTCAAGCACAGTGGCTGCTCAGTTCTGAATATTCCCGTTGTGCCTTTCAGAACATAGAAGGCTCTATGTGAGAAGTGCAAACAAAAAGGAGGTAAGGATCTACCCCCATGAGTCATCGGGGAGAGCAGAAATTAAGCCATGGTGAGCTACTGGCCCTACACTTTCCAGGACAGCTAACTATAAAAGACTGCTGGGGCAAGTGTTGGTGAGGACATGGGGCAGGCCAGACCCAGGCATGAGCATGACCACTGTGGGAACAGCAAGGGCTGCAGGGAGGCGGTGCCACATCAAAGAGTGCGCCTGCCAGAAGCACCTTAGGAAATATGCTAAGATGTTCATGGCAGCATGTTTGTTGGAGTCACACCCTGGGAGCTCTCTAAATGCCTGTCTGCATATCAAATGTTGACATGCTGGATGGAGACTCATGAAATGAAGGGGCTGGCAGGAGCAGGAAGAGACATGGCTCCATGGAGCAACTGTGTCACCTGTTTAAAACCAGGAAATTTATTAAGAGAAAGACTTTTTTTGTAGATGCCTCCTCTTGGGTGTGGTGGCTCATGCCTGTAATCCCAGCTCTTTGGGAGGCAAAGGCAAGAAGATTGCCTGAGCTCAGGGGTTTGAGATCAGCCCAAGCAACATGACGAGGCCTCTTCTCTACAATAAATCAAAAAGTTAACCAGGCATGGTGGTGCATGCCTATGGTTCCAGCTACTTGGAAGGCTGAGGCAGAAGGATCACCTGAGCCCTGCAAATCAAGGCTGCGGTGGCCTTGAGCCTGGGTGGCAGAGTAAGACTCCAACTCAAAAAGAAGAAGAAAAATTAAAAAAGAAAGTTCTCTTGTTTCTAAGAGCATTTTACTTAATAATGTTGAGTTTTATGAAAGACTTTTGTGTGTGTTGAACTGACCCTGTTTTTTCTCCTTTTACCTGTTACTTTAGTGAACCACATAAGTAGATTTCCTTGCTTTTATGGGAATTATCCCATCTTGATCATAATACATTATTTCTTTATTACACTGTTGTAGCTGGTTTAATACTGTGCTTAGAACGTTTTGCATCTGTGTTCAGAAGTGAGTTTGGCTAGTTGCTGTCCTTTGTCATACTGCCCTGGCTTGGCTTTGGTGTCTGGATTATCCTGGTCTCACGATCTGAGTGGGGTAGTGATGCCTCTTTTCCTTCTATGGGAGAGTTTATGTAAGATTGGAGCTGTGTGTTTCTTAAGGATGCTCTTTGTCTAGCTTTTTAAAAAATATGTTTTTAAGTACTGGTTTGATTTCTTTTTTATGTATAATTTAATGTTTATTTTTGAGAAATATCTGTTGCCACAAATATGTTTTAATCGCTTGCATACTTAAATTTATTTTTATTACAGCCATCAGAATCTCATGGGACGCAGAGTTGCTCCCTGCAGCCTCACCGGTATCTGTCATCTTTTGACTTTGATTTCTTTAATAGTTGCAGATCTATTCAGATTTTCCAATTCTTTTTGAATAAGATTTGGTAAATTATTTTCCTAGGGAGTGATCTGCATTAGTTATCTGTTGCTGTGTAACAAAATTCAGACACTTACTGGCTTTGAGCATTTATCATCTCATTGCTTCTTTGTTTCAGAAACCCGGACTGGGTCCTCACACTTGGGTTCTCTTGTGGCTTCAACTAAGATGTCACCTGGGACTGCAGTCTTCTCTGAAGGGTCAACTGGGGAATAGGCTATTTCCAGGTTCCTTCATGTGGTTGTTGTCAGGATTCAGCCCTTATGCTTGTTGTACTGAGGTCTCTCCAGTGCGGCTTCCAGCTCATGAGTATGAGCACCAGCAAGACAGAGGTCATGGTCTTTATAACCTCATATTGGGGTGACAGTCATGACTTTGCCACACTCTTTCTGTTAGAAGAGAATCACCAGTTCCAGCCCACCCTTGAGAGGAGGAGATTACACAAGGGCGTGGATGCCAGGAAGTAGGACCCATGGAGGTAGGGGAGGAGGGCTCATCTTACAGCTGTCTACCATATTACCCTTCTCCTAAACAGTGTCAGTTTCTTGATACAAAGGTCAGAATATATTCTTAATTTTCAGATTTCCCCAGTATCTGACAGTAAGTCTCCCCTTTCATTCCTAAAATGATTTAACTTTTCTGTTTTCTCGATTTATCTCAGCAGAGGCATATCTATTTTATCAGCGTTCACAAAGGGCCACCTGTTGATCTTGTTCTGCATCACTAATCTCAGCTTTCATTGTCTTTATTTCCTTCTACACTCTTTGGGTTTGTTCTGGTGTTCCCCTTCTAGGTATTGAGTTGAAAGCTTAACTTCTATTTTATTTTTCCTAAGCTTAGTTTCCTAATGTTCAGACTTTATTTCTGTCATTAGTATATAAGCATGTAAGACTATAACTTTCCTTCTTAGTTCTGTCATGCTGTATCCTGTTTATTTTGGTATGTTATATTTTCATTGTTTAGTTCCAAGCATTTTAAAATTTTTGTTTTTCTTCTGTGATCCATAAGTTATATAGAAAGTGGTTTTAAGTCCAAATGCATGGGGACTATAGGTTATGTTTTTATTATTGATTTCAGCTCAAAAGCCTTGTGGACTGAGGATATGGTCTGTATGGCACTGATTCCCTGGCATTTTTCAAGCTTGAATTATATTGTTACCATTTTCTGGTTTATGAAGTTGTTGTCAGGCAGTCAGCTGTCAATTCAAGTGTCCTTCCTATGTCAGTAGTAAGTTTTTTCTCTGGCTACTTTTATGGTCTTTAATTTCTGGTATTCTTCAGTTTCTCTGTGGTCTCTTGAGCATGAGTTTATTTCTATTTACTCTTCTTTGGATTCACTGTACTTCCTAAAGATAAAGTATTATGTCCTTCAGAAACTCTTGAAAAATCTCAGCCATGATTTTGTTGAATACAGTCAACCCTCAGTATCCATGGCTGATTGATTCCACAACCCCCGCAGATACCAAAATTTGTGAGTGCTCAAGTCCCTGATATAAAATGGCAAAGTATTTGCCTAAGACCTGTGCATGTCTCTCCCTCCCCCCACCCGTGCTTTGCCACCTCTAGATTACCTGTAATACCTGATGCAATGCTTTGTGGAATTTTTTTCTCCAAGTATCCTTCATCCACATGGTTGAATCCGTGACTGGGGAACCCCAGGATATGGAGGGCCACCTAAGCTGCTTCTACCTCATGCTTTACCTTCTCATACCATCCTCCAAGCCTCTTAGACTCTTCTTCATGTTTTTATCTTTTAGTCTTTCTATGCTGCATTCTAGGTTATTTCTTTAGCTCTGTCTTTATCTAATCTACTATTTAACCTGTTTCTTATTTTCATGTTAATGATTGTGCTTTTTTGTTCCTAAAAGTTCTCTTTGGTTCTTTCCAAACCTGCCTGGTCTCTTGTTTGGTGCTCTTTTCCTTGCACATATTTAGATTTCCTCTTTTATCTCTTAACATACTTATTTTTTCTTTTCTTTTTATAACCTGGAAAATCATACTTATTTTCTATACTGCAATGAATAATACCAATATAATGCCAACATAATAATGACACCAAATATAATGCTGAAATTAGAATTTCTGAGGGAATTTGAACTTCATCACTTGTCTTACTGCCTCTGGCTTACCTAAGCATGCTTCTCATGTGCTTTGTCACTTTGGACCTTGGGCTTATTTCAGGGGAGCTTTGTCTGTAGACTCCTGCAACTCTTGAAGGGAGCAAAATCTCCCTGATGAATCTCTGCTCTTGCCAGGAACCCTGAAGTGGGACTGCTGTAGGCCCACTTTAGGCTAATTTCTTGGACTCACAAAGGGGATTTCTAAAGATATAATTGACCAAGAAGGAAAATGATCCTTACATGGAAATCTGAAACTGAAGCAATTGCTGATGGTGGAGGCGAATCTATGAATGCTGATGAATAAAAGAGCAATGAACAGTGGAAAGAATGCCATGGATTTAGGTGTCCCAAAACGACTGAGCTGTCTTGGGGAAAATTATATCCTGGCCTAAAACTGCCACATGGAGGACAACATGTAATTTCCAGGGAGTTTAAGGCTGGAAATCCCCTTCCTCCCCAGCACATCATTATCAAGTGCTTCTAACCAGTTTTAACAATTATAAAATGTGACTGATTTTGTCCTTAAAAAACTTAGCTTTGTGTCTACTTCTCTATCAGCTGCCCACCTGAACTGATTTCTGCTACTTGAGAATTGGCAGACTAGGTCACCTTTTCAATTGGTTTTCTTCAAATAACCTTTATTTGGTAGCTGAAGAACTATTACCATGATTACATGCACATATATGCACATATCCATATACTAAACATGATATAGATCTATGAGCTTTTTTTTTTTTTTTAAGGCAATTACATCTTAGCAAGTCCAATTTCAAAAGTAGAAAGTAAGAATAAAGGAAAAGACTACTAAGCATCTGCAATGGTGCTCTTTTTGGGAGTCAGACTAAGGATGTCTTCTCACAGGCCTATTCCTGTCTGTTCTTCTGGTACCTACAAACCTGCTCCTCCCATCTTCCCTGTCTCCACTGGTGCCCAAGTCAGACACCTGGACCCCATCTGTGGCCCCCCTTCCTCCATCTTCCTAAGGCCCTTCCCTGTTGGTTTCTCTTTGACCCTCATGGATCCCATTTGCACTGGGTCTCTGCAGCCCTGTCCCCACCCTCCCTGCCATGCCCCATGGCCTCTCACTTGGGTTGTACCAGTTCAACTCCTATCAGATCCGTTCCCTGCAGTGCATTCTAGGTTGCCTTTCAGTAGCCCCAGGGCTGTCCCTGTCACCCCTGCTCAACTCCCTGTGGTGACTGCCGATGTCAGCACCTCCTTGTCCCCGTGTTCTGTGCTCCTGCAGCACCTGGGCTTCGGGCTGCTCCTCTGGCCCCACCCTTTGCTGGTGACTTCTTCTCATCCTTCATCCTGGCTGTCACTTGGCCGAGACGGACTGCACTGTCCCAAGTGTGAGTTGGACACGCACACACTTAACACAGATGGAGTCGCATCATGTGTGCTGTCTCTGCAACTCACTTCTTCAATTTGCATCACATTGCTGGCCATCCCCATTGGCCTCTGTCATCAGTAAAGGCCACAAAGCCTGCACGTACCTTGTGTGGACACAGCTGGATGTGGCCAGCCCCCTGCTATGGACACTGATGCTGTTCCATTCTCCCTGTTGTGAATATGATGGACATCCTTATACAGTTCTCTGGTTGACATCTTAAAGATACATTCTACAAGTAGATTACTGAGCAAAGGGTCTCCCCATTTCACACATGTTGGACACATGTTGCTGACTTACCCTCTGCAAAGATCACATCTGTTTCCACTCATACTGGTAGCACTTGAAAGAGTAATGCTGTTGCAGATACTTACTGGTTCTTTACTCCCGTTTGTCATCTAGCTTCAAAATCCAACTTGCTAAGATTTCGCCCAGCTGCATCTCACTGTGAAATCTGACAGGGAGACAGACGGCAGGAGACCAGCGTTGGTGAGGGGAAGCGTGGTCTCCTGGGTGGGCAGTGCTGGGCTGCCCACAGGCTTGGTCTGGGTGGTGGGTGTAGTTGAGAAGTTTGCTCCCCCTCTTGGGCTGTACCCTCAGCTCCACATCTGCTCCTCCCAGCAGTACATGAGGCTCAAAAGAGACCTCACATGTGAAAGTCCCATGTAGACAGTGCCATGACATGCATACATGCTGTGCTGGTGCGCATTGGAGCAGTGCCATAGCGTGTGGCTGTGCATAGCATGAGTCCCACTGGGCCCCACCCCAGGACGCTCACACTTAGGAAGAAGTGACTTGAGTCAGTGAGCATTGCCCTGGGAAGGGGGCACAGTCCAGCACAAAGGTCTGAGCTCTGCCAAGTTTATCCCCAGGCTGGCCACCATGCCTCAGGCGTCTGCCCTTCCTCCTTCCTGTGCTGCTACTGCCTTTCCCCTGCATATGGGCTTCTCCTGCTTCCCCCAGTGGAGCAGGGACATGCCACCATTTGTTTGAGAAGAGCAGGGTCTTGCATCATGTCTGTCCCCAGGCAACTTCTAGAGCACTGCAGAACTCAGTGTGTTGACAGCAGTTTCTCCTTCCGCAGTACCACCCCTTTGCATCCACAGAGCTTCTGTGTGCCTGAGGCACCCCAGGACAGGACTGTATTCCTGAGCCAGTTCTGATTGCCTTGTTGCTGAATCATGTCACAGCTCAGCATAGCTGAGAGGAGCAGCGTTTTTCCCCTTAAAACCACCTGCCTGAGAACAGCAGGGACTGTGTGAGCTTTGGCCACTCTGTTAAGGGCCCAACAGGCGTGATTGGTGGGAAGTCTGCTGGGCTCAGAAAGGTCATCGCCCTTTTCTCAGTGACATTGCCTTGTGTTGGGGAACAAGATGCGTAGATCCAGTGACCTTTTGAAAATAAACATCAAAATTTGCAATCACATTTATGAAGGACAGGTTTATTTAACAATGATTTTGCCAATTACTCTTTTTCTTTCCACTCACATACACCCACCAATAAACCAAACACCGTTGATGCCTCCTTCTGGCTGGCATGAGATGGACAGAACTGATTACTGAGCGGGGATCCCTGAACTGCTCATATCAACTGTGTCAGGCATTGTGTTGAATTGGACATAGCAAAAGAGGCTGGTGGTTTGATTACAGAGTTGGTCATTCTTAATAAGTGGAAGAGGTGAGAAAGAAAAAAATTTAAAAACATCTTTAGGAAGAAAAGAAACTGAAAAGGAAGTGATGGCAATTGCTAGTTTTTATTTGGTCATTTATTACATACTCATTTTCAGAAAAGGAATCAGTTTTTTTCTTCTCCTTCCAAATTTTATGGAAGAAGAAAAAAATGATAAATATTTAATAACTGTCATAATTTGTATTTTGTACCTTGTGATTATATTGTATTTTCAGGAATGGGCCAGCTTCTTTTTCTAAAATTAAGAAATACTTTCTACAAAAATGCATAAATGAAATATTGAACTATGCTCCATCCATCCAGTAGAGGAATTAGCCATTATAGATCCACTTGAAACCAAAGGACTGGTGAAGTTAGAACATCTAAAATTCTTCACATGTAAATGGTAAGGGAAGTGGAAAGGACACCGGCCTCAGAGAATGTGTCCTGTCTTGGTCTGTGCTATCCGGTTGCAGGTGGCATGAGCCAAATGGCCATGGAGCCACACTGGAAAAATGGCTGGTGGGAGCCATGTGCTCTCATGTGAAATGCTTGCCAATCACAGAGGGGTAGTAGGAAAAAGATTCATATTTTTTTTATATTGGTTATATGCTGAAATGGTAATATTTGGGACAGAATGGGCTAAATGAAATATATTGTATTATTTTTGACTGTTTCTTTTTACTTTTTAAGTGGCTGCTAGAAATTTAAAGTTGCACACAGGCTCACATTTGGGGCTCACGTATGTTTGCACTGCCTGGGGCTGGTCGTGGTTCTAAGTTGCTGTGACTGGGGCTGAGCCTTGTGACCTCGGGAGAGTCCCTCAGCTGCAACCCTGTGCCCAGGAGTGAGCCATCAGTCAGCCTCAGCATGCCATGCTCTGCCCTGTGGTACTCACATCTCCTGTCCCAGGGATGCATAGAGCAGGGGCTGGTGATGCCTAGAGTAGGGGCTGGCAGATCCCCTGACTGCCGCTTCATGAGGCCTTTATAATAGCTCCTTCACGGTGCAGGGCTGGAGTTTATCGATGGTCTGCACCCAGGATTTCACTCCTCTCTTTCTCGTTCTGGCTCTCTCTTTCTTTCTTTCTTTCCCTCTATCTCTTCCTCCCTCCCTCCTTCCTTCCTTCATGTCTTTTTTCCTTCCTTCCCTTCCTTCCATCCTTCCTTTCTTTCCCTTCCTCCTTTCCTTTCCTTTCCTTTCCTTCCCCTCTCTTTCTCCTTCCATTCTTTCCTTCCTTTCTTTCTCTTTCTGATAGCTTTGTCACCTGGGCTGGAGTGTGGTGGTGCAGTCATATAGCTCACTGCATCCTCCAACTCCTGGACTCAAGTGACTTCCCACCTCAGCCTCCCAAAGTGCTAGGATTACCACACCCAGCCTCCCCCCAGAATTCAAAATGACACATATTTTCATCTGAAGCTGCTCAGGCATGGCTATGCTGGGAGACAAATGGTCCCTTTTAGTTCATGCTGCACCTAGAAGGGCAGTGGGTGATAGAACTTAGCCCCTTGTTGGGGTGGCCAACACAGACTGCATCTCTCTCCCTGAAATATATATTATGGGCTGTTGCATTTCTAGAAGATCCAGTGTCTGTGAAAACCAAGATACATGGCATCTACGTCCAAGTTGGAGTCAACTCTGAGCTCCAAGAGCAGGTGTCATGGGGCCACGAAAGGTGCACTTCAGCCCCACCTTCCAAGAACCATCCATGCCTCCCCATCACTGCAGCAGCAAATGTCCCCTCCATAGACACCTCGAAACGTCTCTGTGGAGAACTCACATCTATGGAACCCGCCGGGTCAGAGAGTCCTTGGGTCTCCTGCAGCCACAGGTGCACTGCTCTGGGTGGCACTGGCTGCACCCTGGGTGGGCTTAGGGAGGCTGCTGCCTGGCTCCACCTGTTATCCCCATCCCCAGGGCCTGGCTGGCCTCTTGCTTGTCCTATGGACTATGGGCCATCCTTGGGGTGCAGGGTTCCTGGTACACAGGCTCGCCCAGTACCAGGGGGCTGCAGGCCCGATGGGGCAGGACATTCCCAAGGCCTCACATCCACGCAGGCCCTGGAGGCAGGACAGAGGAAGTCTTCTCTTCCTTTGGTGGTGAATGTATCATCACATGGAAACATAGGAGGACAAGGCTGAATCACTAGATTTTGAAGCCGTAATATCAAGTTGTTCCCTGTCCCTCTTGGCTGGGTACCAGCCTCTGGCCTGGGGTCACATGCAGCTCTGGGTCATTCCGCTGGGTGTCTTGGAGGTCGCATGAGGGCTGACCCCCTCAGTGCCTCTAGGAACCTCCTGGGTACCGTGGCCTGTACACTCCTGATGAACACGGGGCAGTAGAGCACAGTGACTCCAGGCTGGAGGGTCAGAGCCCATGGCGGTGTGGCCTTCTGCCTGCCCTGGGACCCAAGGGAGGGTGTTTACCCTTGCTGAGCCTCTGAGGCTCGTTCTGAGTCCTGAACAGCATTTCTCTCCTGCTTCCAGGTGGAGTTTCTTGTATAACTGAGACGGGAAAAGCCCTGGCAACCACATGGCTGTGGAATCTGGGCTGGTGGGGGCAGGTTAGTTCCTTGTTACACTCAGCCCCATTAGTTCTGGATTTTCCTCCCAGGCTGTCCTCTGACAAGCAGCCTCAGTAAGGAAGAGTGGGCCCTGTGGATGTCCTTCTGACCCATGTTTTGGTCTCTTTGCAGTGGGTGTAGGTATCTGTCTACTAAAAGAGGCACTTCTGACTGGGTTGTCACTGCTGTCACCAGAGATGTCTCAGTGTCACCCTATCTCAGTGCATGATGCTTCATGGACATCCCCAGATAGTCTCAGGGGGCCAGGTCACAGATCTAATCCTGATGTGCCCATCGACCTCCTCTCTCTCCTTCCCTTCCCCTCCCCCTCCCCCTTTCCTCCCCCTTCCCCTTTCC
>CAUYQG010040939.1:0-17012 GCA_963574415.1 Tarsius wallacei | reverse complement strand
CTCATCTCTACAATAAATCAAAAAAATTAGCTGGGCATGGTAGCGCACGCCTGTAGTTCCAGCTACTTGGAAGACTGAGAGGGAAGGATCACCTGAGCCCAGCAGGTCGAGGCTGCAGTGGCCAGGAGCAGCCACTGCACTCCAGTCTGGGCAACAGAGTGAGACTCCAACTCAAAAAAAAAAAGTTGCCTGTTAATAATAAAATATTTGATAGAATTTTTAATCCTTTGTACTCGGAGACATGTCATGGATCACCTACCAGCAACTAGACGGTACTTTTTAACAAAATAGCGAAAAACTTCATATTAAAAGTATAGCATAGGAACCAGTTATTTTATTGTAATGATACTTGGCTTATAATGGAATTTTAGACATTGAAGAACTTATTTATGACAAAAAACCCAAAATGTTATATTTTTCTAATGTGGTAACGTATGAAACGGTCACCGATATGCACTGCAGGTTCACTGATACATGTTGTGCAACAGGAATTTGTTTGACATCTTCCACCCAGTGTTTTTCTATTTGAGCAGATAGTGCAGTCTTGTTTTCTTCCTCCCACATTAATAATATTAATAATATGTCATTTATTGTCCAGTCAGTGTATCACTATGAAAACAAAACACTTCACACATTCTCTTTCTATGTAATGCCAACTGATATTTCTTTACGTATACCTCAGTATATATTCCATCTCTTTATTTGCTTTTTCGTGCAATCTGAATGGAAAACATCAAGGAAACATACATTTTAAAAATATTTGCACTGGTATAATAATCACCAGCAGTCTCTTTATGTCCTCTGAGAGGGGACATCTGAGTACAAAGGGTTAAAAAACCATAAGTCACATTAAGTACCAACCCACAAACAAAAAAGCACCTTTCTGGAATGTATAGAAGTTCAACACTAGCCAGCTGAATATTATTCTTCAAAAGGATTTGCATGGGGGAAAAAATCCTGTTTAACTGTACCCACATATTTTCAAATACATGCTTTAAATTGCCTGTATGTCATACCTGTCTCTGGAGTAGCCATTATCTGTTTTCTTATGATTAAAAAACTTTTCATTTGAACTAAATACGCAAAAACCAAACTGTTAAAACTGTGGCTTCTTTAACACAGTCTTTTGTCTCTCATGAAAACCTACTTACATTTATTTATTTATCCATCCATTCATTCATTCATTGACAGGGTCTTTTGCTATGCCACTCAGGTTGGCCTCAAATTCTTGAGTTCAGGCAATCCTCCCACTTCAGTCTCCCCAGTAGCAGGGACTACAAGCGTGTGCCACCACACCAAGATTTAAAATCACTCTCTTAAAGGATGTGCTTTTATATTCCACAAATACTTATACGCTAATTTTTTAAACCCAAATTTTTATAGTTTATATAGCAAATAAATGGATACATCAGGTGTGAACTATTTTATCTTTACATCTAACTAAACTAAAACTGAAAGACTGACAAAGAAGTAAAAAAAAAAAATTGATTTTTTTACATGAATTTCTTGAGCATCAGGAGCACTGTCAGAAATTGGAGGTTTTTCTTCTGGCAAGTCAACACTTTCGCTTAGTAAATCAACTTCTATTTCCTGATCTTCTTTTAAGTGCAGTGCTGCTTCCTGGTCAAGCTTATGTTCGGAGTTAATAGGACCTTCAGGGATAGGAAGCCCAGAGCTTCCACTATTACCAAGGACACTGGCCATAGCTGAAACAAAAATGAGAGTTAATCTTATATATTTTAAACAGAAAAATAGATCTACACACAATTAAAGGAGCAAACAGAAAGAGAAAAGCTATATTGCACTTGAGCATATTATCTTAATAGATTGTCAAAAAGCTAGAAAAAGCTAGAAAGTTTAACATCTTAGACAACACATATTTGCTTTCCACCAAGATAAAACACAGAAGATAAATTCCACATTTATAAAAACTGCCAATAGGCTGGGTGCAGTGGCTTACACCTGTAATCTCAGCACTCTGGGAGGCAGAAAGATTGCTCGAGGCCAGGAGTTCAAGATCAGCCTGGGCAACATAATGAGACATTACCTCTAAAAAAAAAAAAAAAATTAGCCAGTGTGTCAGCAAGGACCTATGCACCAAGCTACTCTGGAGGATGAGACGGGAGGATCACTTGAGCCTAAGAGCTCAAGGTTATAGTGAGCTATGACTATGCCACTCACTCCCGCCTGGTTGAGCCTGGTTGACAGAGTAAGACCTTGCCTCAAAAAATACATCAATTAATTAAATTAAAATTTTAAAAATTGATTTTTCTCAACTGGAATATAACTGCTGTCCTTACCATGAAACTTTAAAATGACAAATTATACTGAAGAAGTTCAGGTGTTTGTTCCTTATTAATCTGAAAATTGCATATGCCAGGTAACTACTACACGACCAGTTATCATTGTTGAGCCATTGTAGAATTACAAGAGAGACATGAAATCTGGGTTTTGATCAAAGAAAAAGAATGAATCTCTCTTTTTTGGCAGAAAGCATTTCAAATGGATACAAATGCACTCTACCACTTAAAAAAAAATCCAGGGGCTCACTTAAAAAAAATTTCTTTCATCTTCCTCTTTGTCAAAGTTTAATATTATTAGTAATCATAGCTCATAGGAAAAAATATTTCCACACTTTTAACAGATAACAGGGCTATTATCCCTAATATGCAAATACCAATAAAACATAAATGAAAAATGTTTTCTACCTGTCAGTCTGGCAAAGAAAAATGGAAAAATGGCACTTTACTTTCCATTCCTCAACAGGAACATGAAAATGTTATACAACCTTTACTGTAGACAACAACAAAACACTAAAAATCAGTGCATACTCCTTGACTCCGCAAGTCTACATTTAGGAATCTACCCAACAGAAATTCTGACATAGAACATGCAAAAACAAGAATACTCATTGCAGAAATGAAGTAGCAAAACAAAAAACAAACAAGAATTATATATATATATATAATATATATATATATATGCAATTAATTAGTTAAGCATAACATAGAGCATCAACACTGTCAGAGCCATTAAAAACAATAGGATCATAGACATAGAAGAATGTCTTAAAGTTTATTAAGAAAATTGCTTTTCGGTGTTTCAGCCTGTAATCCCAGCACTTTGGGAGGCTGAGGCGAGAGTACTGCCTGAGCCTGTGGATTTGAGACCCACCCGGGCAACTTGGCGAGACCTCGTCTCTACAATAATTCAAAAATTAGCTGGGCGTGGTAGCACATGCTTGTAGTTCCAACTACTTGGAAGGCTGAGGCGGAAGGATCGCAGGAGCCTAGCAGGTCGAGGCTGTGGTGGCCGGGAGCGTGCACTGCTCTCCAGCCTGGGTGACAGAGTGGGACTTCAACTCAAAAAAAAAAAAAAAGAAAATTGCTTTTTTTGATAATACATGTACTAGTAATATAATGTTTATAATAATCAACATTTATTAAACTTTAGGAGCCAAGCAATGTTCTAAACATGTTACATGAACTGACTTAATCCTTACTACTCTATGAAATGGGCATTATTACTATTCCCATTGAAACTATTGATATTTTACCAACAAAAAAGAGGAATAGGCCAGTCTTACAGTTAATAAATGAAGAACTGGGTTATGAATCCAATCAATCTGGTTCAAGTCCCTGTGCTCTCTAGTCACCATATTATCTTCTTTTTAAACATATAGGGATAACCAGGTTTTTACTTTACATGTTAGACAATTCTCTCTGGATTATTTTGTAATAAGCATATATTACATTTTTAATCAGGGGATAAAAATCAAACTGCTTTAAGCTTGTGCTAAGCTCCATTCATAATATGATAGGCACAAAGCCACAACCGTTAAGACACGGGCTCTGGCTGAGCGCAGTGGCTCAAGCCTATAATCCCAGCACTTTGGGAGGCCGAGGAGAGTGGATTGCCTGAACCCATGGGGTCGAGACCAGCCTGGGCGACATGGTGAGACCTCATTGCTACAATTAAAAAAAAAAAGCTGAGTGTGGTAGTGTGCACCTGCAGTTCCAGCTACTTGGAAGGATCGCTGGAGCTCAGCGGGGTGATGCTGGGGTGGCCACCATGAGTATGCACTGCACTCCAGCCTGGGTGACGGAGTTAAGACTCCAACTCAAAAAACAAAACAAAACAAAAAGATAAGAAAAAAAAAGAACATGAGCTCTAGCATCAGATAACTATGTCATAGTGTAGTGTTGGGAGGATTAAATGAGTTAATATATGTGAAATGCTTAGACAAATTCTGGGCATAGACATTCAAGGTGTCTGCTTCTCCTAAACTCAACTGCAAGCTCATTAAGGAAAATGTAACTTCTTCATCTCTGTATAGCCAGGACCTAAGAAGAGGCACTCAAAAAAATTTTCTCATTGTATAAAAAAATTAAATAAATTCCATATATTTGTTAGCTTCCCTGGAAGAAATTCAGTCATTTATGATTATTTTCTAATAATGAAGAGCCAACCTTGGCCTTAAGTTATCACAACCACAGAATAAAAATGAAAGTTGTCCTATGTAGGCATCTGAGTCCAAGATCAAATAGCTGTGGACTAGTAATTTACTTTTTTCATGTTACAAAGGAAAATATATCCACAAAAACTATTCTAAGACTTTCATCGTTAAAGAGTCACAGAATGCCTTATAAGCAACCCATTGTTTTGATAGTTGATACATCTCCTGAGAATACTTTTATGCCAGGAAAGCTGACCAGAGAGAGGAAGAACTGAGAATTAAAAAAAAAAAAAAAAAATCTGAATAATAGATTCTTTTGTTCTAAGAATAAAAGACTCTTCACCCAAAACACCAAAATGAAATAATCCTAAAGTCAAAATAATACGTACATTTATTGTTATCCGATCTAACTGCAGAAGTGCAGGTTTCAGCAGATATCAGTCCTTCATCCAACTCTGGTAACTTGGGCTTCATGGTGGGGATTTTTCTTTAGAAACATAAATATATACTTTAGTAATCATATATATATAAATAAATATAAACTTTAGGATATCCTATATTCTCTGACCTGCTTTAATCCCACTGTCTGTCATTTTGTTTATGAAAACTGAGAGAGAGATCAATACCTTTCAAGTTCATTCTGAACAATAATATAACATTTACAAGTGAATTTAGAAATAATGCTGTACTTGCTTTTCCTATTTTCTAATATTTTACTTTTTTGGGTAACAATGGAATGGACTTACAAGTACAAAAAAATTATTTTTAAATGCCTATCAGTACAAACTAAAGCCAATTTTGCATAGTCTGTGACTATATTCTTCAAATAAGTCTGTCAAATATTGTAGAATATTTTCCATGTCCTCAGCAGAAGCAAAGTTCAGTATTTTAATGCCAACTGGGAAGAGTATGATAAATGACTCCGAATGGGAGACCAATTGGAACTGTATTAATCCACATGATGAAAATAAATTCTGGAATATGCTGACAGTGGTCCTTCCCTATTCTAAGCTGGCCTTTCTCAAAACCCAACTCAAGCATGGGGATTTTTAAAAATAGAAACAATAATATTTTAAAGTAAATTCAAGACAAAGCAGGTATCTGATATATAGACATTTATTTATAACCTTTTATAAGAAATCTCAGTCATGTTTATAATAACTGAGAATCAATGATAAATCTTCACAAAATATCAAGCATATATTTAAAAAATAACTAGTTTGCCAAGATAGTGAACATTCACCTAGATTCTCACGGGTGACCACAGTTTCTTCTTATGTGACTGCTCTGTGATTATTACAATTACCAATCAAACCCATCGCAATAAATAACATTCGCTTTCATTAGTCAATAAACAGAAGACAATAATTTGAATAATTCTTCCATATTGGTTTCTCCCACTTTTCCCATGAATGTCTGGCAAACTTTCCAGCTAATCTAGATTTCTCAGAAGTGAAGCACAGGATTAAGTTCAATAATATACAAGGAGTGACTATAATGATATTGAATTTTGTAGATGGTTTGAACAGTCACTTCATTTATCAAGTAATGAACCATTTACAATGTCTTATGTGGGTTAATCTTACCACTTCTTGAAACTGTCACTTTTTTGTATCCTCTACTCAATGTCATTTTTTTGTATCCTCTACAACAATGTTACTCAAAGTGCTGATGTGCAGTCAATGTCCAGTTTTGCCATGAGATAAAAAGCTTTTGCCAGAAGGTGAATCAATTACTTTACTAACCATACTAATAAGTTGAGCTGATTTTCAGTACAGGAAGAAGTGTGCTGATTTATATTCCAATGCAAGTTACTTATCTTGTCGCAGACCATAAACAAACTCAAAAATCTGCCTGGTCATGCTTTGAATAGCACTGCCCTGTATCATCTAAGTAGACTGCTTCTTCTTCGTACAAAGTGTCAATAAAATTTGAGAGTATATTTCAACTAGTCATTAAAAAACAAAAACTTAGCTATAGTCTTGTATGAACAAATGGTAGGAAAGAAAACTGTCTCTGAGCCATCTCCCCTAGACTTCATTTTGTTATTATTATTATTATTCTGCCCAGGCTGGAGTGCAGTGGCAAGCTCACGGCCACCAGAGCCTTGACCTGCTGGGCTCAGGCAACCCCTCCGCCTCAGCCTTCCAAATAGCTGGAACTACAGGCACGCGCCACCATGCCCAGCTAATTTTTTGATTTATTGTAGAGATGAGGTCTTGCCAGGTTGCCCAGGCTGGTCTCAAACCCCTGGACTCAAGCAATCCTCTCGTCTCTGCCTCCCAAAGTGCTGGGATTACAGGCCTGAACCACTGTGCCCGGCTTCACTTTGGTCCTACAGGGTTCTGTGCCTGATCATCCTGAAACCACTGAAAAGGAAAGGCCAGGAAGGAATGCAAAGCTATGAGCAAAACTTTTGGTCATCAACAAACAGAATTTCCAAAGAATAAGAGTTCTGTCTCAATTCACCATGTCTCTGTATATTCTGGAGCTATCTAGTAGCGTTGTAAGATTTTGTGGTAACTACTGAATTATGGTAGTGAATAACACAATTATACAACTAAACTTCTTTTAAAACAGCCAACATTACCAAAATGGAGATGTCAAAGGTCTAAATGAGATCTAATACACACAGAATATTTTTGCTTCCAGTTCACAATTTCATTAGACTTATTTTAAAAAGGATTTGAATTTTTCTCCATAAACTTACCCTTCATGGATTGTTGGTACACAAAGAAAAGTTTCAACTCTTTGAACGGAGCTTAAGTGATTTAATTCTGAAAATGTCGCCTCTGCAACTAAAAGATCCTTTGCTTCTGTGTCTTCTAAAGGGCCTATAAACCATACAGATAAGAGTATTATTTATGCTAAACGTTCAGTGATTATTTACAGTCTTGGACTATTACTTTTTAAAAATGTACTATCTGTGCTACTTTCTTTCAGAGTTGTGGGGTACAAGTGGGGATTTACTACATAAGTAGGTTACATACAGGTAAAGCTTGGGTTCTAGCTAGCCAGATGTTGGGTCTACTAACACTTCCTTCTTTTTCTTTTTTTTTTTTTTTTTTGCACTCAGTAACTATTACTGACTAAATGAATGACAACAATAATATTTTTTTTTTTTTTTTGAGTTGGAGTCTCACTCCATCACCCTAGCTAGAGTGCAGTGGCATGCTCATGGCCACCCAGTGTCGACCTGCTGTGCTCTGGCGATCCTTCTGCCTCAGCCTTCCAAGTAGCCGGACCACAGGTGTGTGCTAGCTATCACGCCCTGCTAATTTTTTATTTATTGCAGAGATGAGGTCTTGCCAAATTGCCCAGGCTGGTCTTAAACTTGCAGGCTCAGGCAATCCACCTGCCTCGGCCTCCCAAAGTGCTGGAATTACAGGCTGAGTCACCGAGCCTGACCAACACTTCCTTACTCCCTCAGTCTAGCTCAAGAGCCCTACTAATCTCTCACTTCTTACTTTGGGCTTAACAGGCACTAATTCAAGTATATGTACTACCTCACTTAATGCTCAATATCCAAAGAAATAGATGAGAAAATCGAAGCCTACAGTTAGACTGCTTATACCCGTTTTGTTAAATAGCTAAGCTAGAATTAAATTTAGCCTGTTTCACTCTAGAGTTTTGTGCTATATGACAACCACCCCCAAAACAATAAAGATTTCTATTTGAGATTGCCTAATATTATAAAAATAATGAAGATACTGCCATGAACAGTGTCATCTAATAGTTACCATTTAAATATTTTAGTAGAAATGGCACATCAAAAGAACAATGTAAAGTTCTAGACATGTGCTATTTATGAGCACAGTTCTAAAGTTCCTAGAGCAATTAATAATGCCTATGGCTTCTAAATAAAGATATCACAGTCCAAACTTCAGTGGACTCACATATTAAGAAATCTTAGTTCACATAAAGAAAAGATAAATATTTAAGGTAGTGATTATCTCAATAACTCTGATTTGATCTCAGCATATTAAATGAATGTATCAAATTATCACATGTACCCTGAAAATATGTACATCCACTATGATATCAATAAATTAATTTTTCAAAAAAAACAAAAAAATTTCTCACCAAAGGTGGGGTGGATTTTAGTTCATCCTAGGTTGCAAATATTTCCCAAAATAAACTACCTATGACATAGATTTTTATATAAATATGTGGTTTGACAGGTTTGAAGTTAGGAGTTATCTTTAAATAAACTTGTTAAAACTGTGGCGGGGGGTGTTGAAAAACATAAAAATCGGCTTGGTTTTCTAATCTATCAATTCTAGATCAAGTCTTTCCTCTTAGGGGTGTTCCCCTAGCCTCTCCTATGCCTCTCAGCATGGCATTAACCAGGCTGCATTGCTTGTGTGTGGGCAGGTGCCATGTCTACTTTACTCACTGATCTTCAACACCCAGTACACATAGGGGAAGCTAATTAGAGGATATACATTAGGGACTCAAACAATTTTTTTGATAGGTCGATGAAAATAAAGACAAACTCATGGGCCACTGGACATTTATTTTGATTGTCCATTGACTATTCTGGAGGTAGGAATGGAGAGTAGAATGAAATTTCTGGTTTCTGAGCACATTTCTAGAGAGTTGACTCTGCTGTGTAAGTTAAAAATTACAGCCAAGCACAGTGGCTCAAGCTTGTGATCCCAGCACTTTGGGAGGCTGAGGTGAGGGGATTGCCTGAGCCCACGGATTCGAGAACAGCCTGGGCAATTTGGCAAGACCTCATCTGTACAATACATTAAAAAAACAAAAACAAAAACAAACAAACAAACAAAAAAGCTGGGCATGATAGCGTGCACCGGTAGTTCTGGTTACTTGGAAGACTGAGGTGGAAGGATCACTGGAGCCCAGCAGGTCGACGCTGGGGTGGCTGTGAGCATGCCACTGCACTCCAGCCTGGGCGACAGAGTGAGACTCCAACTCAACAACAAAAAAATTACAGTAACAATTTAGTATGTGAAGTTAATACTATTTCTTATAGCTACTGGAAGGTCTTTCAAGTCAGGTTATAGCATCTTACATTTCCTTCCTTAAACATTACTGTTCTTTTCTAAATTTCATGGCAAAATAAGAAAAGTAAAACACATTAAGTTCTCCCCTCAAATCTCATACCCACTTAAGAAAAACTGTTAAGCCGTACTTGCAAGCTGAAAGAATAACATTTGTGCACGATGTCTGGAAACTGGTCTACTGTAAGCATGTGATAATTATTTAATCCTGATGTTTTTCTTATGGTGAGAAAAATGCTATTACAATTTTTACTGGCCGGGCTCAGTGGCTCAGCCTGTAATCCTAGCACTCTGGGAGGCTAAGGCGAGTGGACTGCCTGAGACTGCAGGTTCAAGATCAGCCCAGGTAACCTGGCGAGACCATGTCTCTACAATAAATAAAAAGATTAGCCGGGCGTGGTGGTGTGTGCCTATAGTTACGGCCACTTGGAAGACTGAAGCAGAAGGATCACTGGAGCCCACCAGGTCGATGTTGGGGTGGCCATGAGCATGTTGTTGAACTCCAGCCTGGGCGACAGAGTTAGATTCAAACTCAAAAAAAAAAAAAAAAAAAAAGAAAACAAGTAATACATTTTACTGAGGAAAATTAATAGCAATTTTGAGTATTTGGAAATGAGTTCTTACCCATTTGTTTCTCCAAGTCTGAAGGAGTTACTTTTAACTCAAACACATCTTTATCACTGACTTTTTCAGTCTGTTCAGTTAAATCAATATCTAGCTCAGCAGAAGAACTTGCTGGTTTAGAGTCTGTGAGAAGAATATCTTCAAAATCTCCTGGGGACGGTGCATCCTGATATTCTAAGGATGTCTGGTCTGATCTGAAAGAAGCATTGCTGTTTTCTTTGCTCACATCCAGTTTCTCCAAACTTTCTGAGAGTGTATTCTGTGACCTCAGATCCATTCCTTGGTGGTCCTTTTCAGGGCTGTTCAGGGAAAAAGACGTGGTCTTATCTTTGTTCTTCAGGCATTCAGTTTCTGCTGGAACGTCACATTTTTGAAAAGGTATAGTAACAGACAGTTTGGCTTTGCTATCATCTGAAGCCTGTTAAGTAAGATTTTCAAAAGAAAAAAATTAAGCAGTATCACTTAAGTATCACTGTCTAGTCCTAAGCTACCATCCCAATCATGACCACACCCTTTTTTCCATGCTCTGTTTCTCTAAAAACTCTCTCCTTAATCAAAATTCACTTATTCCAAATCTATTCTCTTCAGATAATTAAAAGTTAATGGTGGTTTATGTTTCCATAATTGGTAATATATTGTTTTCAGAAGACTAAAATGTAGAATAGGCTAGATGACCAATAATCACCAAGATTCCTATTAACCTAAATGGAGCTCTAAAGACGCACCTCCTCCCTCAATAAACCACCAATTAGGAACTTAATACAAGGTCAAACAAACAAACACATGGACTAGGAATTAGGATGTCTAAATTCTAGTCTCATTTTTACCACCAAATATCTAATTGACTACAGGCAACTTATTTGGTGCTTCCTTTCTGAGCCCTATTTTCTTTATCTGTAAAATGGTGGGTTTGGCTTAGCCAATGGTCCTGGCTTTTCTTTCAGAACTAATCTTTTCTGATTTCATGACTATCTGCAAGATTGTAATAAAAAAATGTATAGTAACATTATTATCATCAAACTTACTCCAGCAATCTGTTCTGCGTTCATATCTTCTTCCACAAATGAAATTCTACCCTCTTTAAGTCGTAAAGGAGGAGTAAGAGACCTTCTGGGTGATAGAGATGGTGACTCTGAAGGTGCTATTCGAAGACCAGGCCTTAGGATGGATTGGGGAGTGAATTCAGCAAATCCGGAAGACGTAACTGACATAGCCAAAGTCTTAGCTTTCTATGACAAAGAAAAATTAAAATTACACCATTAGTATTTGTAAAAGGTGATTATATAAAAACAGACTGAGTCATTGGAGTTACAACAGTGATTGTATTCTCATCTCCAATAAATATATGATTAGAAATTTTTATTCTAGATTACTGGAAAGAAAATTTCAAAATTCTACCAGTGCTTGCTTTGTTAAGGCTAAAAAATGTAAAATTGCAGCCAGGCAAGTAGTTTGTGTATGTTAATTAATCACATCATGTTGGGAGGTTGAGGTGAGAGGACTGCCTGAGCTCAGGAGTTTGAGGCCAGCCTGGACAACATGGTAAGACTTCTCTTCAATTAAAAAAAAAAAAAAAAAAAAAAATTAGGTGTGGTGGTATGTGCTTATAGTCCCAGCTACTTGGAAGAATGAGGTGGAAGGATCGACTGAGCCCAGCAGACTGACGCTATGGTGGCTGTGAGCATGCCACTGTACTCTAGCCTGGGCGACTCTAAATAAATAAATAAATAAAAATAAAATGCCAATTAGTAAAATAAGTTATTTAACACATATTTATCAATGACTCAAATAATAACCAAATTACTTATTAGAAACCTCTAAAGTTTTAGTATAATGAATGAAAATTTGAAATTAGCATGTACATTATTTAGTAGAAAGAATTCCTTCACTTAACTTGTCCTCTCAAGAACCAGTAAACAGATTATTGAATTCTACTAAATTAATGAATTCTGTTAGACATGCTACAAGATTATGACAATTCTTTTTTCAAGACTATTTGGCAGCATGTACAAATTATTTCCTGATTTCTTTCATTTGAACCTAGTTCTAAAGAATACACGTGATAGTTTTTTGATAATAAGTTTAAGATACTACACTGAATATTAAATTGGAAGAACCTAATAATCTCATCCACCTTGTTTTCAACTTCTTTTAATAATTATTTTTAGGCCAGGCTCGGTTGCTCAGCCTGTAATCCCAGCGCTTTGGGAGCCTGGGGTGAGCAGATTACCTGAGTCCATGGGTTCAAGACCAGCCAGGGCAACTTGGTGAGACCTCGTCGCTACAATAAATAAAAAATTAGCCAGGCATGGTAGCGCGTGCCTGCAGTTCCGGCTGCTTGGAAGGTTGGGGCGGAAGGCTCGCCAGAGCCCAGCAGGTTGATGCTGGGGTGGCCGTGAACGTGCATGCCACTGTACTCCAGCCTGGGCAACGGAGTGAGACTCCAACTCAAAATAAAAATAATAATTACTATCATTATTTTAGAAATAACATTTATTGAGGTACCTTTTGTTCAACATGAAAAATAAGGACTCTCTAGCTTCACTATAAATGCTGGATATCCAGAACAGAGAACCCAGGGAAAAAAACTTTCTTTTTTTTTTTTTTTAACATTAAAAAAAGGAAGAATGCTTCCAGCATTCAATACAGAACATTGGCCAAGTAGAGGGATATGCAAAAATACTTTGAAAATGGGAGGGTAAAAGACCACTGCTACCAGTCATCACAAGTTTAGGGTTGTGGTTTCCCAGCTAATAACTTACAATAGGGGGGTAAGTGAAGGGAAAAAAACAATTTTAAGGATAAACCAATAGTGGGAAGGAGTAACAAATAATAGTTATATCAAGAGTCAGAAAATTTAAATGAATAAAAATAAACCTAAGAACAAAAAAGTATTTCATAGAAGGAAGAAATAACAGCATAAAGGTACCGGCAATGAAGTTTACATAAAAATAAAAACAAACTCAACAACTTTAAACCATTTACAAAAGACAAAGTCAAATTTATAATAACCAGAGCCTCCCTTACATTACATTCAAGACAATAGTGTGACTGTAACTTTTAGCAGGAAGGGGTAAATTTAATCAACTCTGTTTTTAGAAAATGTAAAGATATGACAAGCATTTTATAAAAATATAAAAAATGCTTAAAGCATTTCCCAGCATTCCCCAGACATCAGTTATAAACAGCTTATTTTCTCCTTGCTACTTGAAAAATAAGAACTCCCTAGTTTCATTATGAATGCTAGATATGTAATACTAACCTTAACTACAAGAGGAGTTTCAAGTAAATCTAAATCTGAAGCCCTGGAGGTGTTTTGATGCGATCTTTTTAATTGTGAATTTAAAGGCAATGAACTGGAGGCCAAATACAAAGGAGATCTTGCAGAGGTTTGCTGAATAAATCCAAAACATTCAGAAGGCAGGGGGGCAGGATGAACAACCAAATTCAGTCGTCTGTAATCAGAATATACATGTGAATAAAAGAATCCTGGTAATTTACTGAGCTATACTGAAGAAACAATAGAAATCAGTATCATATGTAATTATTCAGACTTCAATATTCACTTGTAAATATTATAACCACATGCAAATAGTATATTAATGTAATTCAAACTGCGACCATGCATTCCAAAAGTCAGAAAATTATTAACATGCAGTAAAAGAGAATTAAAAATTGCAGATAACAATTGATCTTAAGAGTTATGGCCAGCCGGGCTCAGTGGCTCAGCCTGTAATCCCGCGCCTTGGGAGGCTGAGGTGAGTGGATTGCCTGAGCCCGCGGGTTCAAGACCCGCTTGGGCAACTGGGCAAGACCTTGCCTCTACAATAAATAAATAATAAAATTAGTCGGGTGTGGTAGTGCACACCTGTAGTTCCAGCTACTTGAAAGGCTGAGGCGGAAGGATCGCCAGAGCCCAGTGGGTCGAGGCTGCAGTGGCTGGGAGCCGCCACTGCACTCCAGTCTGGGCAACAGAGTGAGATTCCAACTCAAAAAAAAAAAAAAAGTTATGGCCAGGTGTGGTAGCTCAAGCCTGTAATCCCAACACTGTGGGAGGTGGAGGCAAGAGAACTGCCTGAGCCCCGGGGGTTTGAGACCAGTCTGAACAACTTGGCAAGACCTCGCCTCTACAATAAATAAACAATAAAATTAGCCAGGCATGGTGGTGTACACCTGTGGTTCCAGTTATTTGGAAGGCTGAGGAGGATTGCCTGAGCCCAGCCAACTGATGCTGGGGTGGCTGTGAGCATGTCACTGCACTCCAGCCTGGGCAACAGAGTGAGACTCTCAAAAAAAAAGGAAAGAAAAAGAGTTCTAGTCGTCCTCCCTCTCTTTTACCAATAATTAATGAGCCCTCACTATATAAAGGCATTTGTTTTCAAATGAAGATGAACTGCTAATGATTTAAAACACTAAGGAAAACAGGACAAAGCTTCCTCAGCAATCCATCTGCTAACATTTCATCAACATGTAACATATCCTTTCACCTACCTGTGATATACGTAATGAATATAGGTTTATTTTGTCTTTATGGTTCTGATAGTAATAAAGACTAGATTGACAAATTTTTTCCAATTAATGAGTCTGGTGACAAAACAGAATCTGAAGATTTTATTACACAGTTTTCTCCACAATGTCCTAGATTTTATTACATAGTTTTATCCACAATGTCCTAGAACCAGCTCATTTCAAATGATAAAGCTGATCTCACTGGTGACTTATATTGAGCATACATAGTCCAAATAAGCTTTAAAGCTTAATTTACAGATAAATAATTTAAAATCAAAAGTAAATTTGTTCAGATTATAATTTCTGGTAGGTACCTGCACAACTCACTACTTTGTCAATTTCCTGAAAAATGGTCTATTTTATAGTTATAACTTATAGTGACAAAATTATCTCTTTATTTACCCAAATGCCAAAGTGGCTCAGCCTAGAATACCAGACAAGTATGGCATGCTTTTGGACCCCAAAAGAACTTTCAGTTGCTGTGGCTTCCTTGCCATTTTATCCTTTATGTTCAGATGAGATTTTTGCTATTAAAGGTGGTAGACCAACAGAGGTCATAGGTGCTCTAAGACCCACCCTTTTGCCCAGTGGGGAAATATTTACAGGAAGCATTTTTTAATATAGGGTCTTTCCACCAAATCAACACTATCCAGTCAGGCTGCTAGACATTTCTATTTTCTGTTCTCTTTTCTTCCTCTACCTCATTTGCATTGAAATTCTGTGCTTGTAAACAGTTTGCTCACTTTTATATCAAGTTATCCCAGATGGATATTTTGTTAAATGCTTTGTTTGCATTGTGTTAATATTTATGTCTAAGTTAACTATTTATGAATGACTGCTTCTCCAAAGCTGAGCCTGCGTAACAGATGGAACCTACCAAGTCAAAGCAAAATTCCTGTACTAACAAAAGTATAACAACAGTATCATTTTAAAAGTATTTCGATTGTACTAAAAAAAAGGTATCAAGAAAAAATATATTTTTGATTAAGATATTTTCTTTTCTTTTCTTTTTTTTTGAATTGGAATCTCTCTCTGTCTCCCAGGCTGGAGTGCAGTGGCACACTCACAGCCACTGCAGACTTCACCAGCTGGGCTCAGGCGATCCTTCCGCCTCAGCCTTTCAAGTACCCAGAAGTATAGGCAAGCAATACCACACCTAGCTAACTTATTTTTTATTTATTTATTGTAGAGATGAAGTCACGCCAAGTTGACCAGGCTGTTCTCGAACCCGTGGACTCAGGCAATCCCCTCACCTTGGCCTACCAAAGTGCTGGAATTACAGTTTTGAGCCACCGTGCCTGCCCCTCCCCCGCTTTTTCTTTCCTTTTTTGAGTCAGAGTCTCACTCTTGCCCAAGCTGGAGTGCAGTGGCATGATCATGGCTACCACAGCCTCAACCTGCTGGGCTCAGGTGATCCTTCTGCTTCATTCTTTCAAGTGGCTGGAACTATAGGTGCATGCCATCATGCCTGGCTAATTTTTTTGATTTATTGTAGAGATGAGGTCTTGCCAAGATACCCAGGCTGGTCTCAAATGCCTGGGCTCCGGAAATTCTCTCACCTCTACCTCCCATTGATTAAGGTATTTTCTTATTTTTATTTATTTAATTTTGAGTTGGAGTCTCACTCTGTCACTCAGATTGGAGTGCAGTGGCCGCTCCCGGCCACTGCAGCCTCGACCTGCTGGGCTCCGGTGATCCTTCCGCCTCAGCCTTCTAAGTAGCTGGAACTACAGGCGCACGCTACCATGCCTGGCTAATTTTTTTGATTTACTGTAGAGATGAGGTCTCGCCAAGTTGCCCAGGCGGGTCTTGAATCCGCGGGGCTCAGGCAATCCACTCACCTCGGCCTCCCAAAGCGCGGGATTACAGGCTGAGCCACCGAGCCCGGCAGATTAAGGTATTTTCTAAAGAAAATATTAAATATTGCACCAGAACTTAGGATTCCTCCCATTAACTTTTTTGAATATGACCCAAATTTTAAAAAATGTATTTCATATGACACACAAAAACAAAACACAAATTAATACTTAAACCTTACTATATGCAGTGCCCACTGATACTATCTATCTATTCTACTCTATTTCAATGAAAGGTATGTCAGTCAGACCCATTATATACTTACTATCCAGTAATGTAGAACAGTATGAAAAATACAGAATTAGGAAATGAAATGATTTTGTATAGAAGGTAAATATTCATAACTCAATTGGCTCTCTTCCATCTGAGTTAATACTGGCTTTAAAAGGTTTTCACAATACTTTTTTTTTTTTTGAGTTGGAGTCTCACTCTGTCACCCAGACTGGAGGGCAGTGGCCGCTCCCGGCCACCGCAGCCTCGACCTGCTGGGCTCCGGCGATCCTTCCGCCTCAGCCTTCCAAGTAGCCGGAATTACAGGCGTG
>CAUYQG010040931.1:0-63893 GCA_963574415.1 Tarsius wallacei | reverse complement strand
AAATTCCTGCCAGAAATCCTCCCAGAAAGTGGGTGAGAGGTCAGGACTGAAGCAAAGGACTAGTGCCATCTGCATCCTGAAAACTCCATTAAAATCTGCACAACAATAAGCAGCCCTCTAGCATCTTCTGCCATCAGAAAGAAAGAAGAGAAACAACTAGAGATTTGGGGTCCACCTCTGCCTCCATTCAGTGACTTAGGATGGCCAGAGTGCAATGCTAACTGCAAACCCTGCTGACAGCTTATTCAGACAGATGTAAATGCTGCTGGACCCCTCTGCATTTCCTCCTCTTAGCACCCAGATCATAGAGCTCACAGGGCCCTGCAGACCCCTAGGGGTTGTTCTAGAAGGACCACAGCCTGGAGCCAGGAGATGGCTGAGAGCACATACACTCAGCATCCAGGAGATTTCTTATAGAAAACAGGAGCCCTTAAATTCCGCTTCTACCACTTGAAGGATGCCAAGCAGCTCACACTTGGAAGAAGACATGCGAACAGTGCATCCACCTGGTAATTGAGATGATGTCTTTAGAGTTGGAAGCAGCAACGTCTGACATCCAGCAGGGCAAGCATGGGAAAGTAAGCAGATCCCACTGAAGAACACCCCAGGTACCCACTGATCTGGAAACTGCAATACCTATATGACAAAATATTTCCTAGGTTATCTCATTTCTATCTTTGGGTACAGCCAGAGCTAACTTGGAGTCACTAATGAACCTGCTATGCCATTGTAGGACAGAAATTACAGGGCATTCTATTTCACAGGGCATCAACTATTTTCCAACGTAATAAATGTCTGAAAATGATTAAAAGGTTCCTCTTTCAAGAAAACAGCCTAACAAAATCCTTCTGTCAGTGCAGCAGTATGACAACTGCCATAATAATGTCACCAATCTTTACATTTCCCAAAGCACAATGGCCCAGCATCCATTATATCACCCACTTTTTCAATCATCTGATCCCTACATAAATAGCTAACACCCCATCACGCTCTCTCCTCTGCCTCTCTTCATTTTACTCCACAGCTATTCTTGACATACTAGATGTGGACTTTTTATTTATTGTTTTCCTCCCCCTCAAAAATGTAAGCTCCATCAATGGAGTTGGATTATCATCCAACTGTTTAAAAAGTCTATTAAAAAAAAAAAAACCAAAAAAAAAAAGACATTTCATTCTTTCCTTTGCTGTCTAGTTTCAGAGGTAGGAAAAAATACTAGCCTCAATTGGGTAATGCCTGCTTCCTTGCAGCAAAGAGGGAAATTCTTCTTCTTCAACAACCATGGAGCCAAGGAAATGTGATGCCATACTCTCTCTCCATGGATAAAATAAAGAGGTTCCCCATATACCTATCTTCTGATCAAATAATAGTAAATAGCATCTGGTGAAACACTAATGATTAGATGCAAGGTTTTCTAACATCTGTATTCTCTGTTCCGCACTATACTTTGCAATTCACGTGAAGTCAATGCAATTATCTTCATTTCACAGATTAAGAACGGGTTTAAGAAGGATACACAATTTGCCCAAAGTCCCAAGATAATAAGTGACACATCCAGGATTTGGACTCAAGTCTCTTGATTTCCAAAGCCTACATTCTTTTCACGCACCCATCACTCTGCTTTAGAGGTTTCCATAGAGTTCAGAAAGGCTCATTCACAACAATTACTCCTGGTCCTCCACACAAAGGTGTAATTGTGAATCTAACTGTGTCACATTTAGAAATACTGAAGAGGTCATCCTCTGAAGATAAAAGCCAACAATTTAATTTTTCATATCTCAGAAGAATGCCTTTTTCATTACAGAGTCCTCCAGTTATTAAATAAGGCCTTTGGCTTAATGATGGCAATGATAGACCATTTAGTTGGCTAGGATGCAGACATAAATCCAGTGCTCAACCTTCCTGATCATAATCACACGGAAAACTCTTCTGCTTTCCCTCACACTCACAACCAATGAGAGGGATTGCCTGACCTAATAATGGGGGTGGGGTGGGGTGAGGTGGGGTGGGGTGGGGTGGGGAGGGTCGTATTATCACATTTGAATCTCTTAGCCTATCTGTGAAGAAGGCTGGGTGATCAGCATGTCCTTGGCCAGGAGCGAAGACCACATGTTAAGGGTCAATCCACCATAGTTCTGTTCTACCCATTCAGTGCCAGCCCCCAGCATAGCTCCTCGCCCACTATTCTAGAACTCATACTCCAGTATGCACTTAGAAAACACCCAAGGCTGTTCTAATCTCTCTCCTTTCTGCCCCTAGCTAGGGAGAAACAAGTGTAGATGAACTCACGAGAGGAAGAGGCAGACCAGAGGTCAGGTAGGGCGATGAGGTCACAACTGTACTGTGGACCCTTCACGTCTTTTCTCCCATAACCACCCTTTATTCTTTTGCAGGACAACACTATAAAACTCTACTAAATATAAAAATAGACCACAAAACTTACTCAAAATTAGTTCTGACATGGTGGTGATGATCCCCACAGGTGCAGAAACAGAGCTTTCATTTAAAGACAATATTCACAGAAAGAGGAGGAAAGTCCGTGAATGAACAGGGTCAGGACTCCAACAGCAGAGCCAGCTCGCTTGTTTCCTGAGTACGGAGCTTTGTTCAGAGCCCAACCTTGAGGGAGTTGAATATCCCCAAATAAACTGATGCAACCTTTCTTGAAGGGAAATAGAGATGCCAACTTCAAATTATTACCAAGAAAACCCCAGCAACAACCTTGGAACAGTCTTCAAGGCGGGAAACATTCCTGCTGGGAGTACCCATAATAACACAAGTCTGTATGGTATACTTCTCTCCAGCTCCACATTAGAACTTGGGTTTTTGCTCCTAGAAAGGGGACCCTGCGCTTGGAGGCACCAGTCATGAGGAACAAACATAGTCACTAGATGTCTGTTCTAAGCAAGAACCTCACTGAAATGACAATGGGCCTAATGGGACTATGAGCTCTTAAGAGGTATAACTCCTTTGCCACTTGACAGTCCTTAGTATAGAATTACAACACCCAAAACAATACAACCACCATATCCAAACAACATTCCTTGTCCTTGTGCCTTGGACACAAGAGCACCCTGACATTCCAGAAAGAAGTAGGTCCATGCCCTCCAGGGCTATGTAGAACCACAGACAGCCTTGCCCTGCAGATGCCCAAGTCTCCTCTCTTCTCTTCTGGTCTACTCAGCCTTGTGAGAAGATGGGGGCAGGGGACTGTGACACAGTATCCATGCACTCCCCAGTCGACCACATACTTACCCAAGACACTATTTCATCAGGTCTCTCCTGACTGGATACTTCCCATGCCTCCTGGGTGATGCATATTAAATGCAAACTCCCCAGCCACTCCCTCCTGACATTTATCACACTCTATGCTCTCATTTTCTCCTTAAACAACAGACTTAGCACTGCCTACTACTTTACTTATATTTACGTTCTGTTTCCCTTTCCAGAATAGACACACCATGAGGGCAGTAATTTTTATTTGCTTTGCTCACTATTGTATCCCAAGAATTTCTGACAGGACTAGCATAGGAGGAGGTGCTCCATAAAAATTGGTCAGTAAAATTTATTAGACACTCTAAAATGTATCGCCTAATAAAAAGCTCCTGTAACAGAGTTAAAAGGTTTACCTCCTCTTCTGCACTGGAAACTTCCTAGTAACAGGAAGCATTTATGCACACATAATATCAACTACTTGGTATAATGTATTACATGTGTAAAGTAAATATTTACTGAGTGGATGTCTCAATAACTGCTAGTGAGGTGTGATTTTCTCTGCAGTGAAATAAAAATACTCATTAAACATTGAAAATGAATACTCAATGTTGACTTAGGCCCCATATATTTATGTTAAAATGTTCAAAAGAACCACTTCCAGTCACCTGTACTTTGATATGATGAACTAAAACAGCATGAGCAGTGCTCCCTCCCTGGGAACAAGGAGGCCTGGCCGCCAGCCCTAGGCCTGCCTTCCGCCAGCCCTGTGATCTTGGCACATATCCTAAGCTCTGTACCCTGAATTAGTCTTGTGAAGAATGACAGGGCTTATTTTCCACCTATAAGACCGACTGAACATTTAAAAAATTGTAATAACTTAGCTACAGTCTTGAAGAAACTTATACATATAGCTAATGGTAACATACAATGAAATAATACTTTTGCAAGGCAACGCGCAATATTAATCAAGGAACTTTAAAATGTTTAAATCCTTTGATCAAGAAATGCTTTTTCTAGGGGCCACTTTTCAAGAAGCCCTTTTTCTAGGCATTCATCCATAGATCAAAAGTTGGGGGGCATAAAATGTGCATTACAGCATTCCGTATAATATTAAAAAGCTGTAAGTGTATAAATGCAATATTGTAAAAGGAATATCAGACCAATAAAAGAAAAATGAAAAAAGTATGTGCTATAAAATGATATTTTGCAGTATTAACCAATGGCCTTATGATTTAATTTAGGTAGGTGGAAAGTGAGCATTGAAACCATATGCTCCCTAGTATAGCAACAACAAAGAACGGAAAAATACACACTCAACCATTTATTATCCAAACGAGGAAAAATGATTTTTCCATTCCTTTATAAATATATATGTGTGTGTGTGTGTGTGTGTGTGTGTGTGTGTGTGTGTGTCAAAAACTGAAAACCAAGGAAAGTCATAATAAATAACAAAATAAAAAATATAACAAAACTTATCCCAAATGACCCCAAAATTTACACACTCAGAAAAGAAATGCAAACTTACAATGTCAAGATCCCACTCCCCAGCTATTAAGTTCACAAACATTCAAACATTTGGTAGAACACGCTGCTGGGGAGGCTAAGGATCAATAGTCACTCACATACCTCACTGGCTGGAATTCAAAATGATACAACACATGAATTTGTCAATATCTATCAGAATTTTACCACATTTACCCAGGGAGCTAGCAATGCCACTTCTAGGCAAGTGACCAATGCATGAAGTTAGTCATCGTGGACTTGTTTGTAACCCCAAACGATGGAGAACTCTCCAAGTAGGGGGTTGGTGGGATAAACTGTGGGAAGTTCACACAATGAAAAACCATGAAAGCCTCATGGAAAGGCCATTGGTTAATACTGCAAAATACCATGCTGCCAAAAGAACGAAAAAGCCTTCCACGCATTCTCATGGAAAGATCTGCTAAATGTGTTACACAGAAAGTGCAAAATATAGAATAGAAAATATTATGATACTTTTTTTATTTGTAGTTGCATAAACATTGGTTGAATACCCAACATTCAAATTAAAAGTTACCAGTGAGGTGGGGGTGGGGACTGGACAGTGAAGAGAATGGACAAACTTGGAGTCAATGGGATTCCCAATATGTACCTTTAAACAAGTTTGATTGTGAACCACGTGGATATTTTAAAATTACACAGATTTTAACAAAATAAACACACATGCTATTATAAGAATTAGAATAAATAGATGGTCTCTAACTTCTCTCCCAGTCTTAATTTAACCAATAAAGCGTACCTACTCATTCTATATATTGACTTGCCTATTTGAAGTTAGGAGAAGTATTTTGGTATCGTATAAATTGCCAAAAAAAGTTCCAAATGATACTTTAATATGAGTTTTCCTCTCTGAACTAACTCGGAATTCCAAAAATGTCAGTGTATATCTGTTCTCCTACATGTCTCCTCCTAATTTAAAAAGTGAAATGTATTTTATTGCCAAAAGATGTAATATCCTGACTCATCTGCCTGTCAGAACTAAGATGTGAAAGACCAGTGCCGGTGATAAGACTCTGTTAAAGTCTTACTTTAAGTGCCAGCCTTTTGGGGAGAGTTTTATTTTTCCTTTAAGGAAACAAAGTAATAATTCAAATAAGAACAATGAGCTAATAGCAGATCACACCTGTTAAGAACATACTGGGTTACTAGGTGTGCAAACCCATTAGCCACTTGGATCTTAGAACAGCTTGTCAAGGTGGTAATATCATCACCCATTTGATACAAGGAAACTGAGGGCACAAAGAGGCTAAATAGCTTATTGAAGACCACACAGTCACAGGCATTGAGACAGGGTATGAATCTTTTTTTTTTTTTTTTTTTTGAGTTGGAGTCTCACTCTGTCGCCCAGACTGGAGTGCAGTGGCATGCTCCCGGCCACCGCAGCCTCACCCTGCTGGGCTCCAGCGATCCTTCTGCCTCAGCCTTCCAAGGAGCCGGAACTACAGGTGCGTGCTACTACGCCTGGCTAATTTTTGATTTATTGTAGAGCCGAGGTCTTGATAAGTTGCCCAGGCGGGTCTCAGGTAATCCACTTGCCTGGGCCTCCCAAAGTGCTTAGGATTACAGGCTAAGCCACTGAGCCAGCCGAGACAGGGCATGAATCTTGACAGTCTGGACCCAGTCTCATGTTCTGAACCACAACACTGTATCTAATTATTTCCTGAAATAAAATGAGAATGCATGTGGCACTGACTGTCATGAGGCAGCCATAATCTTTTTGACAATGTGTGGAATCATGCTACAATCGCCATTCTTTCTTCTTAAGGATTCTATACTATTCAGTGCTCCTGGTAAGCAGGCATGAGTATTTAAGATTCACCATCCCATTTTACAGATTGTGAACAGAGGTGGAGCTGGTAAATGACTAAGATCAACTAATGAGCATTAACCATGACCTAAAAAGCTACAGATTCCAGAAGTTTTACCTAATCCTAACTTCCACATCCTTCCTTCTGTGGTAAATAATGAGCTACCTTGAAGTCAGGGAACACTGCAGACCAGAGAATTGGCAAATTTTATCGTAATGTGTCAGATGGTAAATATTTCAGGCTTTGTGGGCCTGTAGCGATGACTCAATTCTGATGTTGGAATATGAAAGTGGCCAGAGACAGCACACGAGCCAATGGGCACGGCTGTGTGCCAGTGAACCTTGTTCATGAAAACAGGCAGTGGGCCACATTTGGCCATGGACCTTCTGCTGACTTCTGGGGTAGATACTGATGATTTTCTAGTGGTGGCAAAAGTCCCAGCATTCTAATCTTCTCCCTGATGTGAAGATGCTTCCCAACCTGATCCTTACCCACCCATTCACCTGGCGCAGCTGTCCACTGACTGTATCACCTACCAGCCTGCCCTACAACTGTCACGTGAAGAAAAGAAACTTCCATGCAGTCCACTTTACATAAGCATTTCAGCTGTGTGTGTGATAGCAATATGATGACCCCAACATGCCAGTATTCATGGGAGAAATCAAGGAAAAAAAAATAAAATTAACCCAATGAGTCTGTGGTTAAACAGTTAATGGCAATTCTTGAATAAGCGCTTAAGTCACTTTATCCAAGGAGCCAAAGACTCCATGTGAGCCTAACGTTACAGGCAACGCCCTATCCTAGAATGTGTACAATCTTCCAGAATCAGAGGTCGTGGGGTCTGAATCCCAGTTCCGCCTCCCAGTCATGGGACCATGGCAAATCACCTAAACTTAACAGTAGCTCATAGTTCCTAAGGTACTAACTTTAACTGCATTCGACATATGTTACCTCATTTAATCCTTCCAGCAAACTGTGAAGTGGGCATTTTCATTCCCATTTTATAGATAAGAAAACTGAGGCTTTGAAGTTCCACAATTTGTGCAATGCCACAAAATTAGTAAATGTTAGAGCCTACTAGCAAACAGAGGGAATCTGTCTCCAGAATCCTACTCTCCACCATAAACTTTGTAGTCTCTTGGGCTTCACTGGTGATGGTGTCTACTGTTATTATCATTACCATACCCCCATTGTTAGAGTCTAGCCAGCAACTGACCTCATCAACTCTTTCTTCTTGATCTTCTGTTTGGCCAGACGTAAGCATCTGTGAGACATTTTCCTCCAGGAGTTAAGGGCCTAGAATCAGTCCAGGAGAAGACCCCAGTCCTCGGCCTCATTGGGATGTACAGTAACCCTGCCCAGGGACACAACCCCAAGACACAGCTGGCTGTCTAGTTAACTCTGGTCCTAAGAAACATGTTCAGCAAACAGCAAATCTCTAGGGTGAGATGGTTCATATGCCAGAGAGACCAGGAAGGGAGGGAACCAGAAAAGGAAAAGGACTGTCAAGGGGAATCTTTCAATCTCACATTCCCACTCTAAGAAACAGTAATTAGCACACAGAGAAAACCCTCTGGGGCTGTTTCTGTTCAGCCCTACCCACCTGAAAAATTTTTCTAAAAAGGAAAACTAAGTTATCAACATATGAAACCATGTGCAATTTAAGAGGGTAAGTGGGGGTGAACATAAGTTATATAATCTCCCTTTTGTAGAGAGGAGAAAAGTTATCTCCCAAAGTTTGACAGACGAACAAAGATGTACCACACTATCTCAGGCTGTCAGTCTCCCTGCCAGGCGAACAAGGGAGCATGTGCCCACAACTCGGGCCCAGAATGAGGAGGAGGAAAAGAAGAGGCGATAGACCAGTAAAATTAGAACCCACTCTCTGCTGTTAGCTGTTGCTCTGGCTTCAAGGCAAATGGGTGAGTTAGGTGACTTCAGCTTGATTTGCAGTCACTTGTACAGGCTGTGGGCCGGACTGAAGCCCTACAGGAGGGAGCAGCTCCTCCCAGAGCCCTGTGCAACAAGAAATCAGGCTCCTCTTCCAAGGCTCTCTGTTCACCAACCAACCTGCAATTTCCCTCTGCTTTTTTTTTTTTTTTTTTTTTTTGCAAACCAGTAAGAAAAGGCCAGAAAGAAAACTGCAATCAATTCAAAAGAACCAAAAGAGGAATCTATAAATATCCATTCCACACTTTCTTATATCCTACAGTAGGAAAACATTCAAGGCCTCACTGGAAGATAAAGAAGCAGAGTTAGATAACTGGAAACTGGGAGTTGAGTTCATGCCAAGATCAAAGTGAAAGTCAGAGCTAGTGAGAGCCTGGGGAATCCTACTGCCCAACCCCTCATTTGCTAATATCACTCAGACACAGCGTAAATGGCAGGAACAAACTAGAAGACAGGATTCCAATTCCCAGGTCCACAGTGCTGCTGCTCCAGCACACTGAGCTGCCAGGGCTGTTTGTTTCTAGAATAACTGACCACCCCATTCTAGCACGCTGTTCCACACAGCTGAAGTCTGCAAGAGAGAAGGGTTAAAGAACAATCTCATTAATCCTGAAATTACAGCATGTTCTCTGCCAGACCTACCTCAGAAACACTATTTGGTCTTCGGTCTTACCTCACCCATCACCCAGGTTGCTCCGTATTTTAGTTTGGCAGCATTCATTATCTTTCTGGCAGATTCACTGGCCAAGACTAGAATCACCATGTGTGTTCGACAGCCCAATCATAGGGACTCCACCCCCTGCCCCATCCCCCCACCAGGACTCAGAATCCAAGGAAATCGGGCCAACTTAAGAAACCAGACAACTGATGGAATATTAAAGCAGGCAATAGTTCACAGATTTGGAAATGGAAAGGGACTTGAGAGAACATGGCAAACTGCACAGTCCTCCCCAGAGGCCTCTGTGTAACTTCCTGGTGAGAGGCTGACGTCCAGCCAGCTGCAGCTTCTGCAACAAGGACAAGGCCAGAGAACAATGGGAAGTCCAAGAACACAAACAACAAAGTAAATCAAAATGGTAACCAAGTATTTCTGTTTTTCTATACTTGCCAGATATTCTACAAAGTGTACACTATGTGGCAAGTATAGAAAATAAATACTTGGTTACCTTGTTTGGGGCAAAAACAAAAATTGTAGCCTCCCCCCCCAGAAAAAAAAGAAATATTGAGAAAAGTAGGGTAGAACCAAGAGTGATTTTAATGCACAGTATTCAAATCCTCAAAGGTTTTTGTTGTTTGTTTTGATTTTACAAACAATTTAGTACACTAAATTTTGTGCAGGCCATACTTTGGGTGTGATACATTTGGCTCAAAACTTCAAACAGGCAGAGGGTTACAGAAGCAAGGAAGGAAGAAGGCACCAGGTCTCCAGAGAAACCACTGCACATTGAGAAGAGGCAGCTTGTGGCTTGTGCAGAAGCAGGCACAAGTCACCACTGCCCAGGGCCGTGGCTAAGAGTGAGGATGCTGGCACAGACCCTGGGCTCCCTGTCCCACTACAGCCTCTGCTCTTTGGGCGGACTTGAGCAAGTTCCTAACCTCTCCAGATTTCAGTTCCTCATCTAAAAAATGAGGAAATGACCAGCCTGGGCAACATAGCAAGACCTTGTCTCTACCAAAAAAAAAAAAATTAGCTGGGTGTGGTGGCGTGTGCCTATAGTACAAGCTACTGCGAAGGCTGAGGTAGAAGGATCACCTGAGTTCAGGAACTTGAGGCTGCAGTGAGCTGTGATTATGCCACTGCACTCCAGCCTGGGTGACAGAGTGAGACTCCAACTCAAAAAATAAAAGAAAAGATAAAATAAGGAAAATGGTACAGGTTGAATATTTCTCATCTGAAATGCACAGGATCAGAAGTTTATTGGATTTTGGAATATTTGCACATACACAATGAGACATCTTGGGAATGGGACCAAGACTAAACATAAAATCCATTTATGTTTCATATACATACAGCTTGAAGGTAATTTTATACAACGTTTTTTATAATTTTGTGCATGAATCAAAGTTTGACTGCATTTTGACTGTGACCTGTCTCATGAGGTCAGGTATGGAATTTTCCACCTGCAACATCAAGTCCATGCTCAAAAGTTTTGGATTTTTGAGCACTTTGGATTTTGAGATGAGGGGATGCTCAACCTCTATTTGTGTTAGTTTCCTAGGGCTGCAGGAACAAAGGACTACAGACTGTGTGGCTGGTTCCTTCTGAGGCTGTGAGAGAGCCTCTGCTCCAGGCCTCACTCCCTGGCTTCCAGGTGCTGTCTTCTCCCTGAGACTCTTCTCCCTCTATGTGTATTTGTCTCTAATTTCCCCTTCTTATAAGGACATCTGTCACATTGGGTTAAGGCCCAGTCTAATGACCTTATTTCTTTTCTTTTTTTTTTTACACAATTAAAAAAAAATTTATTTTAAAGTTGTGGGGTACAATTCAGGGTTAGGTATACAAATATTCATTGTGCAGGTACCCTTGCTGATGAGGTGTGCCCCCCTTCCTCAGGCAGATTTCGACTACTGTCAATCCCATCCCCCACACCCCCCAACAGTTTCCCACTACTGTCAATTATTTTCTTATAGTATTATGGTAGTTGTTCAAGGTCCACTTATGAGTAAGAACATGTGATACTCAGATCTTTGTTTCTGTGACAGATCACTCAGTATTATAAACTCTAATTCCATCCAGGTTGCTATGAAGTTCATGATTTTGTTCTTCTTTATGGATGCGTAATATTCCGTTATGTATATATATCACATTTTTTAAATCCAGTCCTCTTTTGATGGGCAGCACGGTTGATTCCATGTTCTTAGAACTACACTGAGATACCACCTAACTCCAATCAGAATGGCTGTCATTAATAACTCAAAAAAATAACAGATGCTGGAGAGGATGTGGTGAAAAGGGAACACTTCTACACTGTTGGTGGGAGTGTAAACTAGTACAGTCTCTGTGGAAATCAGTGTGGCAACTCCTAAAAGTTCTAAAAATCGACCTTCCATGTGATCCCACAATCCCCCTACTGGGAATATACCCAGAAGAACTCAAATCACTCTATAAAAAAGATACCAGAACACATATGTTTATCATAGCATTGTTCACAATAATGACCTTATTTCAACTAGATTAACTTCTGTAAAGATTCTATCTCCAAATAGGGTCATATTCAAGGTGCTGGGGGTTAGGACTCCGATATATGAATTTGGTGGGGGGGGGGGGGGGGGACACAGTGCAGTCATAGCAGCACTTAACACTATAAAGTGTTATAAATCCTCATAGTGAGTACTAATTAAGTTAAAGATGAGGCATATTATAAGCAGGGCCTGGAATTCCATCAATGCTCTGCCAGAATGGCCATCATTATTGTCACCACTACTGGCACTTGGCCTTCACGTAGAATCAGCCCTGGACCACAGGGCAGCAGACCTGAGCACATCTCAAGTCCAGATTGTTCTCTTGCTGGGACTCTTGCTAAGGCCACAGCATCCCTGAGTCCATCTGACCAGCAGGAATCACCCATGCTCTGCCAGCCTTGCACTGACACTGCTGAGACCACATGGGGTAGGCTGAACACTCAGCACCTGGGGGAAATACCATGGCTACAATCCCGTGTTCTGATGTTCAAGAAGACAATATGCAGAGACGCTGGCATCTGCTTCATCAAGTTCAAAGTGTCTACTTCATTCTGAAAAAGAGTTCATGTGTTTTTCTAGACATTCTGGCTAAATTAATTTGTAAAGATCAGTGTTACAGATTATTCTAGGTGTTACTTTATAGGGTTGGAGAAAATGAATGTTTTGTCAAATGTGTTTGTCTCCTGTGATGATAACAAACCGACCTCAAGCAGGGGAAGTGAAGCTCTTATCTTCAAGACCAGGTGCCGGACTAGTAGACACAGGGCCCTCATTACCACCACAGTCACAAGAACACATTTTAATCACCAGAGCCATTTTCTACATTCCCAGAATAAATCGCAGGCTTGTCCCAGCTGAGGAAGTGATGGGCAGCAGGTGAGGTGGGTGTTCACTGTTCCCCTCCTTCAACCAAAATAATATAAGAAAGTACTGTGCCCATGTGTTTAAACCTGTGAGTCATCCTGGAGGATATTCTCACTATTTTCTATTGCAAACAAGGAAAGCCAGAAGGCTCTAGAACATATCTCTTCCAGATTCCTCAAGGGAAGAGAAGACTAGAGAGGAGCAGACCCTTGGGGAAGGATTGGCAAGGATGGGGTGGCTGTCCTTATATAATACCCATGCCTCGCTGTCTTGTCACCCTGGGAGTTACTGGTGGCCAATGCAGAAAAGATACACAAGTCAAAAGCAACTGTCAACAAATCCCACAGAATTAGGAATCCTTAGAAAGGATTTCAGTCCCTCCACTCCAAAGATATCAACAGCTCACTGTGCACAATCACCCATTTCTGAAAAACATTGGGGTTCCTTAAAATGCTAATAGGCAATCCATCAAAAACGCGAATTCCAAAATCAAACAGGTTACTGCTTTTGATTTGAAGGATGTTCCTGTCCTTTCACTCATTTGATTTTCCCAGTGAGCTTTTGGGTTTTCCCTCATTTTGCACATATGAAAAGAGAAGTCCATGGAAGTCTCTTAATTTGGCTTCCTCCAAAAGCAGACAGATGATGATTCTGAGATGGTGATTCCTGTGCAAGTGATTTATTTGAGAAGTGAGTTTCTGGAGCCAAGGAAACAGTTGTAGACACAGAGAAGTGAAGTAGCCAATAAAGGATTCAGTGTCACAATTGCCACAGATGCTTAATCCCATGGGGGAACTCGGGAAGTCCCTGTCACCCCCTGCCCCCAGGAATCTACTAACTCAGGCACCTATGATTGAGGATTGCTCCAGGGCAGGGAGTGCTCATCCCCAGGCTCCCCTCCTGCCACAGGACCAGGCCAAGGAGCTCCTCCAAAAACTTCCCATGCAAACAGATGTAGGTGCCCACAGCTGGGCACTGAAGGGGCAAGTGTGGGGCATGGGCAGGGCACTCAGAAAGTTCCAACAGACCCTGGGCCGGCTACCTTCATGCTCGTCCTCTCTCCCCTGCACTGTTGGCCACAGGCACCCCAGGGAAGGTTTTCTGTTGAAGGTGACAAACGAGCTGTGTCTCTCTGTAGATGAGGAATTACATATTTCACATAACATTTTCAAAGCTTGATTTGTAGTAATTTGTCAGATAAATTAAACTCTCAGAGCAAGCACAACCTAAATACATAGCAAGGGGTTAGGATTTATTGTAACACATGGATGAATTGGCAAAGTCCTCGACTCAGGGAGGATGGGAAAATAAAGCAGCAAAGAATTGCTGGGAGAGTCACACCAAGAGAGAATGTTGCACAGGCATGGGATCATCTCGGCAGGCTGAAAGTCAAGACAAAGGTATCTCCAAATGTCTTGCATGGATGGCTGTAAAAACTCCAGACACCATTAACAGAAGCACTAACACCAAGAGAGTAAAGTCGAAGTCTGTGCAGGGGACACATGGATTTTCAAAGGGCAGGAGGGCTTCCAGGTGGAAATGCCCAGTACCTATAACCAGATCTCTGGCAACAAGGAATGGCAGTATCCCCACTGAGAGCAACACCAGCTGCAGAATCACCTCAGCAAACTTATGCAACTGCCCTAGCCACCGACTTTCTAATTACCTGTTCACAAGTCGCTCTGCTCACTTATATTCTGCTAAACAAAGCAGAGATTCTTCAGATCTCTTGAAAATAGCTCCTAAATCACTCACTCTCTCATACCAATATTTACTGTACTTCAAAATGCAAGGGAGGAGGTGGTCATGGAAAAGGAATTTAGCTACTACTAACCTCCACCTTAAATTATTCTTTTTATAGTGGACTGCTGTGGACATTTTGGTGACTGGGGATTTCTCCAGTGGCAATTTATCCTTCTCCCAAAACAAACCTCAAAGCACAGTGTTTTCAGATTCTGGGAAAACCAAAGTGGGTTATGCCGACCAGGGACTGTTTAGGCTTTATGTGGTTGTGAGTGCTTCTGCATCCTAGCTAGAAGGTGAAGAAAACATCCAACATTTCAAAAATAATACCAATTTTAAAATATTCCAGAGCTTCTCTGGCCAATATTGTCATGATCACACTCACATAGTCAAATTAAATCACCATTTTTTTTCTTACTACTAAGTACAGAGGCTAAGGAACTAGGCAAATGCAGTGCCTGGAAAGGTCAGGAACGTGACGACTGTTGCTGAGTGAACAACTTCTCCAATACTGAATGTGTGATTTTGGTGTTGGGGGTGGGGGTGTTCCTCTTTTTCTTTCTTTCGTTTTTAGTGATATGAAACTGTCAACTCTTTCAAACTAAAGTGCACCTCCTGGTTAAAAATTGGAAGCTTAATAAACAAAAATCCCAATAAACATTTTCAGGCAAATTTTCTGTCAGTTCCCCAAATACAAACAACTTAGCAATCTGGTAGGTAAAAGAGAGATTTCCTTAGAACATTACAATTAATTACCACAAGCAATTTTTTTTTTTGAGTTGGAGTCCCACTCTGTCACCCAGGTTGGAGTGCAGTGGCATGCTCATGGCTACCCCAATGTCGAACCGCTGGGCTCCAGCAATCCTTCCACCTCAGCCTTCCAAGTTGCCGAAACTATAGGCACGCGCTCCCACACCCCACTAGTTTTTGATTTATTGTAGAGATGAGGTCTTGCCAATTTTTCCGGGCTGGTCTCGAACCCACGAGCTCAGGCAATCCATTCGCCTCGGCCTCCCAAAGTGCTGGGATTACAGGCTAAGCCACCGAGCCCGGCCACACAAACAATTTTTTTAAATGCTATGCTTATTTCACTATCTACCCAGAAGGAGGGGGAAACAGCTTAATTTATCAAACCCAGAAGACGTAACCCTATAACATCTTTCCAAACAGCGCCAGCAGCGCATACCCCCTCCTTTCAGTTATCTGTGCTTACATTTTACATCATGCCTAAGACTTAGGGAAAGTTCTCCCTCTATAAGGCACTGGTCCTCCAAACTCCGTAAAGGCCTTAAATATACAGACCTATCAATGGGCAATTGAAAAAAAATTGCCCTCCGGTGGAGGGTGTCTGGTGCCAACAGTTCACTCACCTGAGTGCATCTACCCACCTTAGCACCTTTGGTGGGGACCAGGGAGGGCTGTGTCCAGTCTTGCACAGGTGCCATTGCTGCCTGTTCGTGTCTCTGACACACCCACCTCATGAACTGAGAACATGTCCTATTTTCCCTATAGGCCCAAGATAGCTGTGCCTTATTACAGCCCATATGTCTGCAGAATTGTTTTACATTTCTCACAACAGGCCTGCCAACTATGGTGGGGCAAACATTTCACACTTGTTGTGTATAACTGTTTATAGACAATCCCAAATGAAGCTCCCTGCAGGACTCCTTTGTGCAAAAATCCTACCTAATCACCTTGCTACCATGTTGAGCTCAAAACCACATGCCCTATCTCAAGAAAATTCCTATTGGAGGCCAATGTGTCCTCTTGTCATTGTTTATTTTTTCCTTTCTATCTCTGCTACCCATACCCTTCTTCGTGAACCCGACTCCTTTTTTCTGGGCCCTGACCTTGGTTCCTTTATAGTTCTGTCTACAAGCTGGTGAAGTGGACCAGGAGAAGAGTAGGGAAAAAAAAGACAAGACTAGCCCAACCAATTCCCCACACTGCCATCAGAGTGATGGTTCTCAAATGCAAAACCTCTCTATTGAATATACAGTATATCCCACACCTGCCTCTAGCTTGGGGCTGCTCGGGACAGGGACTGTATTAAGTTCATTTTAAAGACTCCAATTCCTCATCCAGTAACATCAAAGCCACATGAGTCAGAAACTCTGAGTTTTATCCCTGCATATGTCATTAGCTAGCTAGAAAATGTTGCTCATCAATTAGAGGAAAGAAGAAAGAAAGGGGAAAGAAAAAGAAAGAGGAGGGAGAAGGAAGAGAAAGGAAAGGAAGGAGAAAAAAAGGAAGCTAGAAAAGCAAGTCAGATGAACTACAGGGTTGGTTTGGTCCTCTTCACTTGTAGTGTTCTTTCCTTCTGTCGTTTTTGGACATGCAGGCTCAGGTAGATGGCAACTAAGCAAATGTCACACATCCAACTATACAAATTCAGTCTGAGAAAAGGGATGAAACAAGAAAAGGTGGTTTAACTTACAAAACATGTCACAGCAGAATTTAACATATAGCAAAGAATGTCAACAAGCTCAGATAGCAACAGGGTCCCAAACACAGAGCTTCATCAGTCACTTAAGGAACAGGATGAAGCCAAAATAGGGGATATATCTGATCAGAATGTGTTGCAAAGTAACTTTGATGGCCCTCAACAAAATGGTCGGAAATTCATTTACCTCTAAAATGCATACAGATATTTCAACCCAGACTCATTGGCCTGTGAAGGTGAAAACGTTGGCTACCCCAAATCAGGCTTGCATTTTCAGGTATTTAGTGTTTATGTTACCTGAGGACTCACGATGGCACCTACGTTCCTCAGTACCCCTTTGTGGAAGAAGGCACAGTTCCGAAAAGATGCTATCTCAAACACAGAAAACTAGATGTCATTAATCAAATTACTGCTGATAACCTTAGCCTGATTCTAGTCTATGCACAACTCTTACCTTGTCCTCTGCTTCTTAGAGCTTGTTTATTCACCAATCCTTTGAAATTATCATAATGATTATGTCATCTCCCTTCAATGACCACCACCATTCAGAGACTATCAAAGGTTCAACACTGGCATCACCATGGTGTAAGCCATGGGGACCAGCAAGGCCAGGCTAGTCATTAACTGAAGACTTTCTGTGTGTGAGAACCTGTGCTCAGTAATAAGGAAGACATCATTCTGCCTCTGGAAGTTTATATTGTAGTTAATAAGATATGACAAGTGCATAAATATCTAAGCAAAATAGAAGGGAAAAACTGTTTTATTGGTTGTCTAGTCAGTGTCAGAAGCTTTCTCTATTTAAGTTAGTTTAACCATCCACAATCCCATGGGATATGTAACTTCACCAATTAGGTGAAAGGCTAAATAATTCACCAAAAATTATATGTATTTAGTAAATGACAGAGGAATTTCCAAATGCTGATCAGACACCGTAGCTAATACTATTTCTACAACACTGCACACTGCATAGGAGTTCCGAGAAGAGACACAGCATTACCAGGTGGTCTCATCAGAACTGCTTCATGGAAGAGGTGCTATTTGTGCTGGGCTTTAAGAGATCCAAAAGGTACTGCTATGTGGATGGTAAGAAATTCCAGGCAGAAAGACAAAAGACGGATAGAGGTTCAGAAGTCCTATGCTGGAAATGAAGGCATGACCTGTGGAAGCTGTCATGGGAAGATTTCCCTCATCAGAGTTCTCCTCTCAGTGTCACGTGGCTCTTAAAACATGAACTATGTTCTTACTGTGCATGTCTCATTTCTTTAAACACATCGCTATCTCCAAAGGCTGGATCTATATCAAATACTTTGGATTCCCCGAATCTCCTTTACATGTCCTGATCGTAGTAGGTTCTCAACACAGGTCCGTTAGATGAGGGGCTTACATGCTAAGACAGAAAAACAAAATACCTCCACCCCTCAGAAAATAATTTCCTTTTTCCTAGTCATATTGGTATTGCACATGATCATTATCATGAAAACATGGGGGCACAACTGAAGACAGAAAACATCATCTAACATAAATCAAATAGCTATAAAGCAACACACCATTCTGTGATGCAATAAGAGGCAATTAAAACCCCATGACTGATTTAACATCCGACTTAAAAAAAAAAAAAGAAAAGAATTTATTATTCCTTTTCTAATTGCAAAAGTATCACATGATGTTTTAAACAGAAATTACATGAAAAGCAATAAAGAAGACAAGCCATAAATCCATGAACCAAGAAAGACATATAAACGACTGGGTTTTACTTGAAACAACCGAGCAGGTTTTTTTTTTTTTTAAAAAAAGAAGCTTTCTTTAGGCATATAGAATAGCATAATGGAAACTGGAAACTCAGAAGGCAGAGAGTGGGAAGGGAGGCAGGGATGAAAAATCACCCATTGAGTACAATGTGCACAGGTTTGGGTGGCGGGTACTCTTAACACCTAGACTTCTCCACTACATGAGGGCAGACCCACCCCCCAAAATAAAATTTATACATAAAAAATTGTGTATTTATTCTTACATGTTTAAACTTCAGTCATCTTCAAAGTAGTCTACAATTGATGCAATACACCTACTGAGATGCTTTTTTCACAGCTCAAAATAGTTTCTGAACTTGTCAATTTTGATACGTTTTAGCGCTTCTGCTGTTTGTTTGTTTGTTTGACCTCTTCCACATGGTCAAAACGCTTCCCTTTGAGGACTTTCATCCAGGGAAACAAATAAAAGTCTCTTGGGGTGAGATTAAGTGAATAGGGAGAATGGGGCATGGTGTCACGCCATTTTTTTCAAAAACTGCTGAACACTCAGCGCAGGGTGAGCAGGTATACTTGTAAATTGCCCATCATGAAATGGGTATATGCAATCAAAGAATCTCCGGAAAAAAGTTCACTGAAGTCAAACGCAGCCTCTCACGACAATGCTACCTGGTACACTAATGCTGATAGGTTCCTAGAACACTTACCTAGTAGGAAAAGCCTGTTCTATAAGGGGCTTGCCAGCCAAAAGATAATTTGGGGTTTTTTGGGTCCCTTCGTACAATGCATCCATGTAACCCAAAACCATTTGTACCCACTAACGCTACTGAAATGAAAGACAGAAAGACAGAAAGAAAGAAAGAAAGAAAGCAACAAAGCAAGCTTTCTTTAGTAACAAACACACACATACACACACACAAACATGTGCGCACGCACACAACTTAAGCTAGCATTATACTGACCGATCACATCACAAAATCATGTCACCGCTAATTTCAAAGCACTTTCTTGAGTTCTTCCTTCATACTGAAGAAAGTAAACAAACCACTTGCGTGAATGCAGCAGGAGCCCCTGGCAGAGAGAGCAAGAATTCTCACACCTCCACAATGGGGACCCCACATATTCACCACAGACATTTCAGATGTGGAAAGGCCTCAGGAATATCTGGTGTGATCTCTTCCTATCATAGATTGGGAAACCAGTGAGCGAGCAAGTAGGATGAAATAAATGCCTTGTCTAGGCAGAAAGCAAACCAACGGTTCCTCTAATTTCAATACGCTTTTCTTGGCGCTCCAATACTTCCGAGTCATGATTACTTTCTCCTTAAATTCAAGATAGTGTTAAAGGCCTTCAGATGTGATTTGTGGCCACCACTTTCCATAATACACCCATGGCCATTCTCATTGACTTGATAAAAACCAGAGGCCCAGGTGAACTCACCCTGACTCAAGTTTTCTAACAAAACAAAAACGAGGGTTCTCTTCATGGCATGCCTTCCAAGCATCAGAAGCAAATTTCAGCCAGGCTACTTTTTTTCAAAAAAGAAAGTAAGGCAGATTCTAAGAGTATCTGAAAACCTCAGAGGGTTTGGCTCTGTTGCAATGATCCCACGCCAAAGGCACAAATGTCTACATTGTACATCTTCCCTGGCCTACTGGGGGTGGGGATGGGGGGGCAGGGGACTTTAGGACTTCACTGAGCAAAAGACAAAAACAATGCACAGTTTATACTTCCTCTTCTGTGTTTCCCCATAGTTTTCCAATGAAAAATCCTCCCAAACACTAGAGGTAAGATGTACATTTCTAATTCTGAGACTCACAGAATGTGAAGACTGGGAGGGTCTCAGGAAATTTAGGGCCATAGAGAGAAAATGGCATGGAAAAAAACGTGTGATCTCTGTATGCCCCAGTACTTTGGTTTGAGGATTTGTGTCCTCCAAAACTCATGCTGAAACTTAATCCCCAATGAAGTAGTATTCAGAGATGAGGCCTTTAAGAGGTGATTGGCAGAGTCCTCATGACTGGATTAATCCATTTATAGATTAATGGATTAATAGATTAATGAGTTGATGGATTAATGGGTTATCCCAGGAGTGGGTTAGTCATCACGAGCAGGAGTCTTATAAAAGCTAGTTTGGTTTTCTCTCAGTACATTCCTTTTGGCCTGTGAGAACTTTCACTATGTTACGAAGCAGCACAAGGCCTTCATCAGAAGCCAATCAGATGCAGCCACTTGATCTTGGACTTCCCAGACTCCAGAACTATAAGAAATAAATTTCTTTCCCTTATAAATTACCCAGTCTCAGGTATTCTGTCATAGCAACAGAAAACAGACTACACATCCAGCAAGGGCTCTCCGATCTGGATGTGCACATGTAAACTTACACCACAACCCCTGCGTCCTTAATTAACTATCAAGTAATTGTGTGAATGTGCCATGTTCCCCTTCATTCCCATCCCATCTCTCAATTCCTCTACTTCCTTTCTATAGTTCCCAACTCCTGGTAATGCCCTGACATCCTGCTGGGAGAACAAGTTGTGAAAGTCACAAGGCTTTGCAGGACCCCAAGATCTGAGCTCCCTGGAGTTGCAGACAGGTTGGGATGCTTCTGATGTATCAGATCACCAAGTCACTCAGGGCTATGAGTTGGTCGCAGGGATTTGGAAGCCCTGTCCTTTCACAGAGGGAGAATATTTGGAATGAGTCAACGGGATATTTCAATGGGAGCATCACATGTTCTCTGCTCCAAGAGCAGAAGGAGAACAATCAAAGGAGCAAACACAGTACAGCATAACTGAGGCTCATGCTGCACCATCGAGGTGATCTAGAGCACAATTTAGGAAGCCACTGAATAAAATATAAGCTCTAGAATAATCCACACACCTTTCAGAGGGGCCTGCTCTCGACCTTGATCTCTGCACAGTCCACCCAGCACCACCTCATAGGCAAGACACCACACTCAGGTCCTTTCCTCAATTTACTCTGGCAGGTTTGTGAAGAAAGTGGCAGTTTCTTGACAGCTGGAGAGTTCACATGGCTCTGAGACATCTGAGTTAATTCCCATGAAACTAAGCGGAACAGCAAAAATGTTCACAATGAACCCTGCCCAGGAACTGAAGATAAGGAGCATTCAGTGCCTGATCCTCCTTGCCAGGACATGCCTGTGCATTTGCACAGACCACCATCAGAGGCAGAGAGCAGGCCGGCCGGCAGGCGGGTGGGAGACCAGGAAAGCAACCAAGAGACCACACAGAGATTCAAGACAGAGAGGAAACGGTTCTGAATCCTCCCCTACCCCCAGCTCAGACACACATGGTATTTGATTTGAGGGAGGAAAAAGTTCCGCTGCCACAAAAGTAGTTTGTAAACACTTGGCCAATATTATTTGCTAAGGCCCATTCACAAGGTCTGAAATCTTATGATTTAATCCTACCAGTGTGGGTCTGATATTCTGTCAGTACAGTAAGGTCACCTTCCCTGATGGCCATGATGAAGTAGGGGAGGAAGAAGAGGCACACATGTTGCTCTAAACTGTCGGCACATGGTACAAGTGGAAGCTGCACCTGTGCCAACACCAGGTTAAGCCCTCCTCAGCCTCCTCCTACAGAATCCACAGAAGCAATTGTCTAATTGAGAAGGAGTGGCCAGCCCAGGACCCTCTAGAAAATCAATTATGGTCGTGTGACTTTCCCAGAATAGTGTAATAGTGTACACCGATCCTTTGGCCCATGCATGTACACACATTCACACACACACACACACACACACACACCACATCAAATTCCACAAACATCACTATGATTCAGGACAGAGGCTGTCATCTATGCCTAAGGTGCGAGTCACAGCCTGATGTGTATGATTCCTCAGAAGGGGCCTGAATTCCACCAAGAACATCATATGTGGGCCACACGGGTTATTTCTCAAGGTATATGCTAAGAGGGCTCTAAGATCACTAAGCCGTCTGGATCTAGAACTTTCTCTTTAATAAGCTGCTCTACCTAAAATACAGCATTCCTTTTTTCTCCCAAAATAGGTAATAACCTAAGGGGAGGAAAGAAAGCTGCCCTTGCTTATTTGTTTGCTCTGTCCCTGTCACAGCAGTCAGCTGAGCTAGCTGGATTGTGTCCTTCAATCATCCCTCTTTGCTTTCTGCCTCTTTACCAGCCCAGAGCAGTGGCCTGCAAAAGGGATGGTGGGGCCAGGCAGAGCAGTGATCAAGTTCCAACTTTCAGGAAAAGACAGCGCGCCTGGCACCCCGTGGTAGCTGTGCATGACAGCCTTGCTGCAGGCTGCTGTGTGTTTCCATCTGTCACCTTCCAGTGCAATGTGACAGAAGCCCTCCAGCAATCCATATGCTTCCCTGGAGTTTCATCTTGACTCCCCCACCCAGCTCTGTCATTGCTTAACTGGGCACATCCAAGATTAGGCAGCCTCAGCTGCAGCTTCCAGAAGGAAAGCTAAGAACCTCACATCAAGCTGCTAAAAAACAGACACACTGAGAGTGAGTGGTGGGAGGGGGGAGTTAGCGAAGGCCCATAGTCCCTGCAAGGCAACATATAGCGCTAAGATTGGAAAAGGGGTGGGAGGAAATGAGGACATTTCTTCCTCTTTAAAATAAAAGCATTTGCGAAGAGGCAGCTCTCAGAATATGCCAGTAGGTGTCCTCTAGGGTCTCAGTATGGCCTAGAACCAGAAGACCCCTAAAGTCCAAGTATTTAGAGAGATCACAGTATCATTCACTCCCACAAACACTTGTTCAGAGCCAGCTGTGTTCAAAAGTGTGCAGAACTGCTTGGAGGAAGTGCAAGCATGAACAATGCAGGGCACCTGCTCCCCTGCCAATGGCACAGCATTCTCTGGGCAGTGAGCCCCTGAGAGCAGCATGGCCAGCACTGAGGTGGACACTGGGTGAACCAGTTTTGCCTGAGTAATCAGCATCCAGCATTCACCTGCACACAATCACATCCTTCCAAACATCCATACTTTGCACACACACAATTCAAAATGGAATTTCTTAAAGTGCAGTTCCTTCATTCAGCAAACATTTACTGTGTGCCTTCTGACCTCTGATACTCTCAATGCTGGAGCAGATGTGTGGCCTTCTGCACTGAGCTCAGAGCCCAGTCACAATTGGTAAATCCCTAAATACAAGGTAGAGGGGTGTGGGTTTCAACAGAGGCTAGCGTATCAGACATCTTTACCAGAGGGTCTCTCAGGAAGAGCTTCCGGCAGACACTAGATGGAGAGGAGGGCAGGGGAGGGAGTGACCAGTGAGAAACCACGCTACTGTGAACCAGAGGGTTGTCTAGGGCCACCAATCATTCCCTGCATTCCCGGCAGGGTGTGCTGGGGCCTGAGAATAGATGAGGCTACAGACAGGCCAGAGCTGCTTTGGGATTCAGAAAAAGGCCTCAACTTCGTCCTTCAACAGAGTGTATCTTAATATGTTTGTCATTTTAGAATGACTCTCGGCAGTCTCAGAGGCATAGAAACCAGTTAGAACTTTGCCACAGGTAAGTAATAACTTGAAAGTGTCTTGCATATTTTCCATAGCATATGTCTGAACTGACAGGCTATCAGGTAATGTATGAGAGAGTGGGTGATAAACCACTAAGCCTTCCAGAAGTGTGAATGGCTATTCTTATGTTGAAGCTGATTAGAGTCCCAGGATGCTACTAGATTACAAAGAGCCTGTGAGGGCAGATCCAAGGTCCACAGTGAAACACAATCCAAGACCCAAGAGGCCCAAATTCAAGACTCAACTGCAAATGAAATTCATAAGACTCTGGATCATTCTTCAGGCCCCATGAAACCTCAGTATCATCATTTGCAATTTGAGTTAACAAAAACTGCACTGCTTCTCACACAGCTGTCATGGGGATTGATGAGATGACCTACAGAAATGAAACACAGAAAGATTAGTGGTGTACAAATGATCACTGAGGTAGGGAGCTGAAGGCAAGTCTTCTACAGGAAGCACCTCTGACTCACTAGTTTGGCTATTTCACAACTATTTCAGGTACACATACTGGATACTGGGGAAAATGACTAACCTCAAGAAATTTATAGGAAAATAAATGGCTATTGCTGTGCATCTTATTCTAGAAAAAAGCTGAAACAAGGAAATAATTTGCCAGTCAGCTGCCAGGACTCTTTAGTGTCTGACACAATCTTCTATGAATCAGACAACTCCCTTAACATGTAATCTGGGCTATTTTAGAACCCCCAATAAGCTTTATAAAGGTTAAGGAGGGACCACCTTATTTTTAAAGGTCCCAGAGGGCTCAAAACCATGTTATAGTATTTTTATAGCCTCTCTCAGAGTCAGGAGCTGTACGGATTTTGTACTCACATTGAATTCAACTAGTACTTAAGCGTGCTGATTATAGCTGCAAACACACTTCTTGTTCCAGCGTGTGGTTGGAGAGGTGGACAGGGAAGAAGCTTTGGAAATTTACAGCACAGAAATAGCATGTGGTCTGTCTGCTTGAAAAGAATCAATCCCTATGTGACAGCAGTGAGAAGACCAGCAAAGGGCCCACAGCAAACAAAAGACAGTGAATAAAATGAGGTTTTTTGTCATTTGTATCCCTGTTACTGGACACTGGACAGGCTTTTCCAGTTTGGGGGACACCAACAAAGCCAACAGGCCCAGAGCTGAGGACTCAAGCAGGAAGGGCAAGTCTGGTTGGCAAATCACAGCTCACCCAAACAAAATGTCTAGATGCGATGCTGATTTTAAAGGAAATAATTAAGAGTGAAAAATGTACCAATCATCTCCTAATTGGCTGTATATGAAGTAGCAACTCTGCCTGTTTGTGGGAATAAGCTATGGGTGGTAGGAGTGCCTGGAACAGCCTGTGAAGAAGTGAACTCTGGTCCAGCCACTGGCCAGCCCTCTTAGAGCTCTACTCCTTTCTCTGCTGACATGAAGGTCTCCAATGTAAAGGATGTTTTTGTGAGTTCCACGGACAGGAACTACAAAGGGGAACCTTAGTTTGTATGGGTCACAGGTGCCCTAAGCTTTTTCAGTCTGAGCCAGGGCTGAATTAATTTTTATTTATTTTGAAGATGTTGGGCTTCTGTAAAACTTGCTTTCTAAAAAAGATTACTACACAACCACTTCCAAAATAATTTTTTTGGAAACCCCTGTACTGCATGATCTCCATAATTTCCTTTAAGATGGACTTTCTATAATTCTATATTTAGGCTCACCAATGTTGTCTTACAGTAAAACATTCAGAAGAAAAGGGGTTTCATATCTTACCCTAACAGGGTCTGTCAATGTGCTACAGATACCTAATAAACATGTTTGATAATGAAATCCTGATCTGTCCCCAAATTTCAAGTAACTGAGGAAAAAAATGGGACAAAGAGGTTTCCATTTTTTAAAAATACACTATTTGCCTTTTGGGGGGAGGTAGGGCATGGCTCACTTCATAGAGGTTGATACATGTTCACTACACAAAATAAAGGTAAAATAAAATTACAGGATAAAAAAATCTATAATAGTACCATGATAATAACTAAGTTTAATATTTGTGTTCTTTTTCTATGTTTGCACATTGTATGAAGGAGCTCCTGTATTTAAATACAGGTGAGATCTGAATCATTCATCTAGTTCAAATTAACAAAAAATATTTTTTCTACTTGGGCAATTGACTGTGCCTATTTCATTGACAATCTACATAAGCATCATGAAAAACCTCCTGTTAGTGAAGGGTTCCCACCTTCTTTGATGCTTTAAATACAAAAACAGACTTTGAACCACAGGACTACCCATACCTTCAGTAGCAACACAGAGCAAGTTAGACATCTACTCCCTCGTTATGATTAATTAGATTCTATAAAGACCCCTCCCACTGGAAAATAACTAAAGTCCAGTTGAAATAGATAGAACTAAAAAGAACTGAGTAACCTAGTGTGTAAGTATATAAGTCAACTACAGAATTCTACGGCTCTTGGGATATTTTGGAATTGACAAGATTTTTTTTTTTTTTTAACTTCTAGCATACATAGTAAAATATCAGTGGTAACTAATAAGAGAAGAGAAAAATGTATCACTTCCAAGTTATAAAAAAGGAAATAAAAATATAAAGAAACAAATAGACACTTTGGAAAAAGCATAAAAACATATAAAATCATTTGAAGAAAAATGTCCATATATATTAAAGATCATAAGAAATAAATGGATTAAACTAAATAGACAAAAGAAAGAAATTGTAAAACTAAATTTTAAAAGCAGACAAATATACCTAAACCATTAAGAAATTAGAGATTGGAGATCGAAGGATGTAGAAAACTGAGCAAGGAAAATGCCAACCAAAAGAAGGCTATCTGAAAAAATAGGCTTTAAAGCAAAAAAGCATAACTAGAGAAAAATAAGGTATTATATTATGCTAAAAGGTTCAGTTCATTATGAAGCTGTATAATTCTAAATGTGCATACATCAAATAACTTCAAAATATACAAAGCAAAAATTACAAAATTACTGAGAAAAATGGCCACCATCACAGTGGAGAAATTCACTATATATTGTTTAAAACGGCAAACATGAAAAACTAGTAAAAATATATAAGATATAAAAAGTACTATAAACAATCTTGATCTAATAGATACATAGAAAACCCATAGCCAATAAACTGAGAATTTACAATCTTCTTTAAAAAATACGGGACACTTATGAAAATTGACATTATGCTAGGACATAAAGAACAACTCAGCAAGTTTCAAATAACTGGCATCCCATGGACCGTGTATTCTTACTTCAATGCAAGTAAGATAGATATTGATAATGAAAAGATTCTATTTTAAAAATTTGACTTATCAATAACTCATGGGTTATAGAAAAAAATACAACTTGGAAAACATGTAGAACTAAGCATTAATGAGAGCATTAGGTTAAAGCAATACTGAGAAGGAAATTCATAATCTTAAATGCTTATATTAAAAACAAAGCGCTAAAAAGTATTGAGCTATAGCCAGCTAAACAACATAGAAAAAAAAAAAAAAGAACTGCAGATCAAATGCAAGGGGAGTAAAAGATCTATTACAGATGAAAATAAAATTAAATAAAACATAGAGACAAAATAAGACATAAAGCATAATAGGATCAACAAACTCAAAAGTATTTTTCTTTGAGAATACTAATAAAACATATACTGTATGGCAGGTTGGTCAAGAAAGAAAAAAGAGAAATTGTATTTGTAATGAAAAATATAAGTGATTTAAAAATCTATAAATAATTTATACTAATTAACTTAAAAGGTAAGAAGCTATGAATATACACCTAGAAAAATATAACTTAACCTGAACAACATACTGAGACCCCCATCTCTACAAAATAAATAAAAATATATGTAAATACACACACACATATGTAAATATAATTTAAGAAAACTGAGTCAAGAAGAAATAGGAGTACAAATAACTTGGTAAGCTTTGTAAAAAATTGATTAGTTAAAAATCTCCCTACAATGAAATCACTAGGTCTTGTTTTCAGTTGAGTACTACCAAAATTTCAAGAACAGATAAAACAAATCATACACAAAGTCTTCTTGTGAATAGAAACAGAGAGAGAGAGAGAGAGAGAGAGAGAGAGAGAGAGAAGCTTCTTTTATACAAGTCAAAATCAGTTAAAGAAAAAAAAATATAGGCTAAACTCTCTCATGAGTAAAGAGAAAAAAATTTAAAACAAAATATGAGTAAATAGAACCCAGATGTGTATTTAAACAAGCTAGATTTATCCTAGGAGTGTAAATGAGCTTAACATTGGAATATAATATAAGTGTAATATATATATATATATATAAAGTGAAAACCATATGATCCCCTTAATAAACACAGAACAAGTCTTTGATAAAAATTCAACATGCACTCATGATTAAAAACATAAAATATACAACCCTGCAAATTAAAAACACAAGGTAATTTCCTTAACTGATAAAGGACATTGAGAAAAAAGCAACTATAAACACCATTCTTCATTAAATTAGAACATTCCCTATAAAAATCAGACAGGAAAAAGGAATATCTTTTATGGCTTCAGTTCAATGTTGTACCTTAGGCCCTAATGCAAAAAGAAATACAAAAATAAATAAATAAAATTTACAAGAATTGAAAAGGAATAAACAGTACTTGTATTATTCACAAATGATCTGTAGACAAAATATTAGGAATACCAAAGGTTTAGTAAAGTGACTGGATGTAAGATCAATATAAAAAAGTCAATTACATTTGTGTACTCCAGAGAAGATAGCATTCCCAAAGGCATAAAAAAATAAGAATAAAAATAAAAACTGAGGTAGTAGGAACAATACTGGAAAAGATGAGTAAGACATAGCTAGAGAAAAGTATAAAATGTTAACAGGAAAAAAAAAAACTTAAGACATAACTATATACAATGTTCATGGAAGACAAGGCTCAATATCAAGACTCAATTATCTCTAAATCGACCTACAGATTTAACACAATCCAGGCAAATTCCCAACAGGTGTTTGTTGCTGTCATTCTTGCTGTTACTGTTAACTAATAAATGAACTCTAAAATTTCTATAGAAGGGTAAAAGCCCAAGCACAGCCAAACATCACTTAGTAAGAGGGGAAAAAGTGGGGAGATCAAGTGTTAAGACTTACCAGAGAATTGCAGTAATGAAGAGCATGCTGAATTGATACAGAGGTGGGCAAATTAACCAAGATAAATAAAAGAGATAGAAAAAAAACCAAACAAACATGAATATGTGGAAACATGACTCACAGCACAGTATGTATTTCACATCAATGGAGAAAAAAAGAACTACTCAATAGATGGTACTAGGTATTCTTTTTCCTGATGGATAAAAACTACTAAATTCCTACATCATACACAGAAATTAATTCTACATAATTTTTAAGCTATTAATGGAAAATATAAGAGAGCAACTTTGTCCTCAGAATACAGAAGAATGTCTTACATAAAAGGCCCTAACTAAAAATGGGCAAAATTAACATATTCAGTATATTAAAATCAAGAACTAGTCTAGTGTCTTCTTAAAGACACCTTAAAGAAAATAAAAATACATAGCACAAGCTGAGGTATATTTTTAACACATGAAACTAACAACAGTAATCTTTAGGATATATGGAAAAATACTTTAAACCAAGGAGAAAAAATATAATCCATTGGAAAACTAGACCAAAAATATGAGCAGTCATTTCACAAAAGACAAAAGAAACAATGATTAGACGGGGGAAAAAAGCTCAACACTACTGGTACATCAAATGCACTTTACTATTATTTTGGCAAAAATTAAGAAGCCCAATAATGCCAAGTGTTGGGATAAGTGAGGCATGAATTTTAAAGAAAACTTTTTTTCACTGCTGCTGACAATGTGAACTGGTATAATCACACTTTGAAAATCACTATAACATTTTCTTGTCAAACTGACCACTAATTACCTTTTTTTCAGGTCCAGATGCTCTTCCTAGAAATGCAATCAAGAAAAAATATTGTATTTACATACTAAGTATTTAGGTATTAAGAATATTAACAGCAGAACATTTTATGACAGCAAAGACTGAAAACAACTCAAACATCCAATGACAGGAGAATGCATAAAGAGCACAGTGTTAACATCATTAAATAATATATAATAGTTACAGGAAAATGTTATGTCTCAGAAAGAGAACATGAGTGAGCAAGTCAACCTATCGCACAGCATCATTGATAATTACTAAAAAGATACACAGTTCAGCAATACAGAATGCCTAAAACAGCAAGGGAAGATTAGTAAATAGTTCAGGGGAAGGTGGAACATCACAGCAGGAAGATATAGGAAGAACGTTTGCATCAATGCAACAGTATTGATGATGTTCTTGTTTGGAAAATACGTTCATGGACATTTATTAAGGATGCTTCATAACTTACACAGATGAAGTTCCCCATGTGCCAAATCCTACTGAAAACATTTCTTTAAATGCACTGCTTAGAATACTACTATAACATAATCCTGTTTAGATTAAAAAGTAAGTATCTTCTTATGTGTTCTACATTTCCCTCGATGTGTATGCCAATGATAATAATGTTTTTCTTGATTATATTCCCAAGAAGAGCATCTGGGCCTTAAAAAAAAAAAGCTAATTAATAATCAATTTTATAAGAAACTGTTATAGTGATTTCCAAAGTTTGACTATACTAATTCACATTGCCATCAGCAATGAAAAAAAGTTTCCTTTAGATAATAATAATAGTAGCAGTAGTAGTTTTCACTGGGAAGGGGAAAGGTAGAGAATTTAAATTTTTACTTAATATCCTGTATGTAGATTTATTTTAATGATTTTACTATGTGTGTATATATCTGCAATTACTTAATTAACTCATCAGTAAACTTTTGGAACTCAAACACAAAAGTTAAGATTAAGAACAAAGACAGATTCTGAATGAATTCAGAAAAACCGATATTGATTCATCATCATTGAATTTAAAGAAAACAGTGGTGCTTTTACTGAGTCTCATCAGGTCTCTGGAATGTGAGTCCTGGGCAATATCCACACCCCCTCATTCCACCATCTCCTTGCCCAGAGACACAGTTATGTACTACAAAAGCTCAGACCTGCCTGCAGCGCCAGCTCTCAAAATCCATGGATTTCCTGATCTTTTTAATAGAGGCAGCGTTCCTCAATTTCTGTCATGCTCAAGAACTTCCCCCACACCATGAACTTTCAATTCATTCTCCATTCTACTGGCAGTGTAGAATAGAGAATTTAAAAAAAGGTTCTATAAAATGCCTTTTCCAGGCTAACCCTACTTCGAAAATTCTGAAACGTGATTTTTTTCCCCACCCTGTAATAGTTTATACACAAAACCTCTTGGTTCTAGTTAATCCTCACATCCAGGTCACTTACTCACATAGCAGAGAAAAGTTGAACACAGCAGCCTCTTCATTCTGATTTTTCAAGACCTCAAATTACACTTGACTTTCTTTCTGGGAGGTATCAGTGGTAAGATTACACTCCAGGGTTGATTTCAGCCTGCACCACTGTGTTCAACTTCAATTGGGAAAACAAGACCCAGAACACAATTCGAAAGCACCGTGTGATCATCTTGCATGCCTCAACTTTACCCCAGAGCCCACTGACACCTCTCCTCCATCCCTGCTGACTTCTTCCACTAATGGGCTTCACAGTGATATTCCTACACTCTGCAAAATAATTCATATGATTTCAACATTTGTGTCCCCTCCAGGCAGGGCACAGTTACTGTGGGCTCATGATCTCTTCTGAAGCACATGAGACACCAGCTGATAGCCCTTAAAGGGGCTTCTCCAAACGCCAACATCCAGAAATGACCCCACTTCACTCCCACCACACCCATGCCTATCTGGAACCTGTAGGGTCTTGTAATCCTAAATCACTTCCATTCTGAAGCAAGATATATTCCAAGATGTCCTAGTTCTCTCTGCTTTCCTGGTACTAAGAGTCATCGCCTAAGAGTTTCTCCAAAACTTTTATCAGGAAGAAAGGGAATATGAGATTCAGAAGGCAGGCACTTTGTCTTGTTGCACCTCTGCCAATGATCCATTGCATCATGTTGAGCAAGCCTTGTTCAGCTTTATTTTTCTCAACCGGACAATGAGGAACACACTATGATTCACAGGGGTATTGTATAAACTGGCAAAATAACAGTGCAAATAGAAGTTCACCTATAAATGTCAAAGTGAAATATAAATGGTAGCTGTTATGAATTATTACATGTCTCCCTAGACTTTTGAACAGAATGCAAACTTGCATGGTTCCAGAAGCTTGAGAATAATATCAACCTCCTCCAAGGCTGTCCCTTCTCTCTGTGCTATGATGGAACTCTACCTTTTCTTCCTTTCCAGGGAAAACTACTACTACTGCTACTACTACGACTACTACTGCTACTATCTAAAGATCCTCTAGCCAGATCCAGATCCCCCAAATTCCCACAGTTTTCCCATTATAATCAGGATATTCTCCCCTCAGAGAACAAAGCATGTTAAGGCCCCCCTAAACACCTAGCCCTACTTGCAGCTGTGAGCAACAGAGTTCCCGGGCATCTTGTTTCCATGTTCTGTGGCTCCAAAGTTTAGCTTGGCTGCGCCAGGCATACACACACTAACATCCCTCCCCCTTCCCTCATGGCCCCAGGTGGGGTTGCGGGTGATCATTTCATTTGCTTTTAGTTATTTTTCCATAGCTAAAATGTGAGTAACTAACACCTGTGTGTTCACACCTTATGCAAAACTTCCCATACTTCAACACATCTGCTCCTTACTAAAGACATCCATCATTCCCATTGTACAATAAAGAAACCAAGGCTCTGAGAGCTAAGTGGCTTCCCAAGATGACCTGGGCAGGAAGGAGCAGAGCTGGGTCTTGCACTGTCTCTGACTCTTAATATCCATCTCTTTGCACTATTAAATAGATGTTCTCAATTGCTCTGAGTGGCCTGAAGCAGAGACTTCTTATGTTTGTTTGTTTGGCTTGAGTACAGCCTAAAATAATTTTTAAAAACCGCACAGGCCCTTTGCATATTCCATAGTGGCTACCAAAAAATTTCATAAAAATTTCAAGGAGCTGAAAAAGATTTAACTTCTGGAATACTGCCCTTTAAAAAATAAGTCAATAACAGTTGAAGAGATATAATTTTGGGCATATCACTAATATTCTAAATATGCATAAACTTCCTTTTCTCTGGCAGAAATGTTACAACATTCCATTATCTATCTGAAACTACTGAAATAATACTACCATTCTTATTCTTCTGATATAATTTTTACTACATGTAATTCACCTATTATTCTTTGTTTATATGTTATTATTGTAAATATTTTATTGATTTTAAAAATTAAGAAAAGTATTGTATTAATTTTTGAAATGGCTTGTTACCATAAGGTTCTGAGTATTAAAAATTACTCCAATTGTAGTTTGTATATTATACAATCGGTTAAAAAAAACAGTATAAATATAATACAATCAATGCATACTTCTTAGGTCTAAAAATTCAACTTCTAATAAAAATGGAATGATTTAGATTTTTTTCTCTTGAAGTTCATGTATCCACAGATAAATATTACTTATATTTTTAATAAGACCCAATTAAAGATCAATTTTGTTCCAATTTTTTTTTTTCCTTTTTTTTTTTTTGAGTTGGAGTCTCACTCCATCACCCAGGCTGGAGTGCAGTGGCACGCTCACGGTCACCCCAGCATTGACCTGCCGGGCTCCGGCGATCCTTCTGCCTCACCCTTCCAAGTAGCTGGAACTACAGGCACGTGCTACCACGCCTGGCTAATTTTTTTATTTTTATTTTTTTTAATTGTAGAGATGAGGTCTCACCAAATTGCCCAGGCTGGTCTTGAACCCGTGGGCTCAGGTAATCCACCTGCCTTGGCCTCCCAAAGTGCTGGGATTACAGGCTGAGCCTCTGAGCCAGTCTAATTTTTCATTTGTATAACTGTAATAACTTTGCTACCTTGTTCACTTACGTACATAGATGGGACTAGATCCTGTATTGTAAAAATAAAACACAAGTCTTTGAATATATACATATATATGACAAAAATCACATAGCAATAAAATAAAAATTAACTTTTGTGATCAGCTGACAACTTAATCAGCAGATCTTCTCACAAAAGAAAATTTTAGGGAATCATCAGATCTGCACAAAAATATATAATCAAGACATACGTCATTCAGATCCCAGTTTCTGGGAAGTACATCAAAAGATTGTACTAAGACTTTATAAATAACTTAACTGTACTCATTACTTCCTGTCTTAGAGGCACCTTGTTTAAGCCAATGTACTCAGAAAGAGTTTGAAAATTTTTTAATATATTATTCTACTATAGCAAATGCTTCAATTACAGGTTCAGTATTATTTGCTTATTTAGCTCTTTCCAATAACTTGAGACAAAGGAAATTCTTATTGTCAAACCAATCAGCCAATCAGACCTACATTCTATCATAAAAGGTTTCACCTATTTTAAAATTCAAATAAATGTTTTTATCAGTTATATGCATTTGTATATACCTATATATATTATATTTATTTTCATCAGACATAGAGAGAAAGTGGGGAAGATAAAGAGAAAAAAATACATTTTAAAACACTGAGAAATAAATTATGGAACACAACTCATAAAATCGAGTATTAAAATCAGTAAGTCAGGTTTAAAATGAGATTGAAATAATTGAATTATGTTATCTATTTTATAACAAATTATAAGGGCAATATACTAATGGTTTTCTTATTAACATTTCATAAGGCAATGTTAAATGGAGCTAAAATTAGAAGTTATTCATGAAGCAATAAGTATGAGAGAAGGCATGCAATTTCTTTGGTAAGCGTGTATGCATGTGTCTATGAAGTTCTGTCATTGGCCTTTGGGGAATAACCAAAAAAGAAACTGCATTTTTAAAATCAAGACAAAAATGCATTAATTTTTGTTAAGCCACATGACCCAACGTTTCCTTCTGTGTTCTTCCTTTCATCCTACAAGCACAACAGTGCCCAATAAACCCTCCAAAACACTTTTGTTTTGAATCCTATCCTTCACACGTTTTCATAGTTCTCCCTGTCCACGACATAGATTCAACCTCTTCCGGATGGTAAACAGCAAGGTTCCAGCCACCAGTGGCTCCCCAGTCCTGCTATCTGAGGGCTCAATTTCTGCTCCTCTCTCCTCCCCACACAAGGCTCAAAACTGCCTTGCTTGTGAGGATTCTTCCAATATTCAGTATCCATTTCCCATTGCCTTAGTTTTACTCTGGTCTGTGCTCAAGTTTTGGAAACCAGAGTCCACATCCTCAGCTTTTTAACATTACTCAGAGAAAACCATATTTTCACAAACAAAAGTCTGCCTTTGTCTCTTCATTTATCCTCAGGGCCCCAAGCATGTGACCTTGCATATAATGGATGCTCGTTAAATGTCTGCTTGATCTTTCTAGAAAGATCCATAGTACCATAGAGTGCAGGTACCTTCTGATCTTTACCAGTTGTCAGCCCTCCCCCCCCTCCAGTTTAGCATGCATAAACAACAGGGAGGTTTGGAGAAGACTTGCTTAAGTACAGACCAACTTAACATCAGAGCCTAGAGCACAGCACTAGGCTGTGAAAATGAAAATGGTCTACAACACTCAACAACAAACAAAAAACTGAAACTGAGTTAAATGTGGAAAATGTGGTTGTTATGATTGATTTTAACAATGCTGTCAGCCACTGCATCTCACAACATCTCTAACTGTTTCCATTTCTAAAAATACTGCTCATTTCTCCATGTCAGCAACTTTGAAACCATGAAGAATTAGAGCAGGGTATTGATATTTTCAATTCTAGTCCAGTTTTTAAAATGACCTTTGCCCTAAACGCAAACTAGCCAAAAGTAGACCAGCAATGAGTCAATAATAAACAGCTGCAGTCCCCCCAACACAGAGAATACCAAGACTGAGTGATGACCAAGGCCAAGCCAAAGTTTCCTTACTAAAAATTTCTCTCTCTTTCTTTTTTTAACCAATGGTAGTCCCCACTTGGGGGGAGGGGAAAAAAAATTATCTTTCAGATTTAGCTACTTCAATCACAAAATCACAAAAGGGTGGATCAAGGGTGGTTTATAGCCCATGAAAACTATGTTGCTTTACAAAATCATAAACCTTTAAAAAAATCTCTGCTGGTGTTGGAATGTCATTTTCTGGTATTTTGGCCTCTTCACTATGAATTGTTTGTGAATATAAAGCCATTTCACAGTACTTGGAATGTGTCTGAGACAGATTTCCAAACAGAGCATCCTGAGAGGTGGACATGGCTGATTCAGAGAAGAAGGCAAAATTCCACTTGGCCTTCAAGGACATTTTCTCCATTGTGCTTTAATGTTTTCCCTCATACCAGAGAAGGGTCTGTTCAATAACGCTGAACCAGTAAGTGTGCTGCAGAGAAAGATGTAATAATCCTAAATGCTAAAGTTTAAAAAATAATATAAAAAAGTTAAAATGCACTTGCTTTTTAAGAAATGAAAGAAGTGGGAGGGCAGCTTCAAATGTCAACTTTCACACGGCCACATCCCGGCCACAGTAACCCATCCAGGAAATGTGCCAGTGACATGTTAGTAATGCATTCCAGTATCACCAAAGGGGCATATAGATAATGCTGAATACGAGAAGGTGACCAATAAGATTTCTTAGCAGACCTTTTTAAAGTGCAGGCAATGAAATTGCGAGGTAGAGTGACTGACAAGCTGGGGCTTGAGGGGAAGAACATTGGAATCCGGAGCTCCCATAAAAGCAACAGATTCCAGTTCCCCATACCACTTCAAACCACCACCTGCACACCCAAGCTCCATTCCACCAATGTCCAGGCCCCACAGCGCCCACCTTCCTCCTGCATCTCTCTCACCCATCCTCTGCTAGCTCTCTTTCCCTCAGACTTACTGTCCTCTCTCCTCACTTCCCTGTCTCAGTTCCCTCTGTGATTAGGATCATCTCTCCGGCATATGCTGCCAGGTGGGACCTCTCTCTCACTTCATCCCTCTCTGCTTGATTAACCAATCATCCAATTCTTGACCCGCTAGAGGCATCAATTCTCCAGCTGAGCTGTCTACAGAATCACACAATCACCCCAACGGGGTTTTTCCATCTGTGGCCACAGCTTTGAGTGGACTCTCAATGCCACCAGGTGACCACTCTGCACCTTCCTCTCTCTGGAGATTTTCTGCTGCCTCGTGGCCTCTGCAAACTTACAAACCCTCCTCTGCCCTAGCATGCTCAGCTGCTGACTCTGTTTCCCATTTCACAAATAAAAGATCAGCCATCAGAAGACAAGTGCAAAATCTCCCCCTCTGAGCGCTACCCACGTACCTGTCAGTTGGTCCACCCCCAAAATCTGTAACTCCACTTGTCCACAAACCTACCTTTCTCTCCCACTCAGTAAATGTTTTCCACCACCCTCTGTCCTACATTGTCAATATTTCACTCTCTACTGAATCACTCCTATCATCATATAAATATGCTGTTAACACTTCTAACTAAAAAATAATTCTCCTGACCTTATTTACTCCACCAGATACCACTCCATACTCTGCTCCTTTTGCAGCAAAGCTCAAAACAGTTGTCAACAATCTCAGTCTCCAATTCCTCTACTGTATCCTTCTCTCCAATCTGGCTTGTGCAGCCACAGCCACCAGATCAACTGCTCCCCAGCACTGGTCCAACCCTCGATTCTCAGTACTCATTTCACTTGGCCCAGCTCATCACTTCCTCCTCTTTGAAAAAATTTCATGTGGGTTCCAAGATGCCGTGCTCTGTTTCCCCCTACCTCCCTGGTTGTTCCCTCTTAGTCCTCCTTGCTGGTTCATCCTCTTCTCCTGTTCCTCATGAATGCCTCAGGGTCCAATACTCAAAATTCTTCTCTCACTGGGGTTCTCATCTGATCTTATTCCTTCACGTACCAACCACAAGCCAAAGACTCCCATTACATCTCCAGCACAAATCGCCCTCTTAAACCATCAGATTTAGACAGAACCGCCCACTCAGTGTCTCCATTTGGGTGTCTTATCATCTCACACTCAACACATTCAAAACTGAACTTCTAATCTCTTTTTGCACCCAAACCTTTTCCAGCTGCAGCCGCCTCCATCTGTTGGTGACAGTTACCGAAACTCAAGTCCCTGCCATCATTTTAGACTTATCCCTTTTCCTCATACTCCACAACCACTGTCAGGACATCTTAAGGGCTCTCTTCAAACTATGGATGTGGCCACTTCTCACTACTGCCACTGCTCCCAGCAGAGCATGCCCCCAAGGTCTCTTGTCTGGATTAAAACAGTGCATTTCTCTAATGGTCTCTGAGATGGTCTTCTGGATTCTACCCCTGTCCTCCATCCTCTATAATTTTAAGACAGAGGCCAGAGTGAGCCTATTTAAATGGAACACAGATCCCATCTCTCCACTGCTTAAAACCCTGCACTGATTTCCCATAAAGAACTTCAAATCCCCCAGTAGCTTGCAAAGTCAGGCAGAGCCAGGTCTTGTTACCTGCCACCCAGTCCTGGCTCACAGCTCTGTGCTGGTTCCTTCCAGTCACCCTTGTCTTGGTGCTCCTCCAGGGTGCCAGCAAGCTCTGGCCTCATAGCTTCTGCACCCACTGTCCCTTCCCTCTACAGTGTTCTTGCCCAGATGCTAAATGGCTAGTTCCTGAAACGCCTTAGTTCAGGTTCAAATGACAGCTTTATAATGAGTCTTCTCCATTTAAAACTCCGACTTGCCCTCACCCTGCTAAATTTGGTCTGCTTTTTTTTTCCTCCATGACATTTGTGACTTGTCAAGTAATACAGTTTACTTCCTTATACTGTTAACTGTATATTGTCTGTCTTTTCGTGCCTGTTCCCACCTCCATGCTCCACTGGCACCCTCCCTAGAATAGGTTCTCTGTGAGAGCAGGTATTGGTGCTCCTGTGCTCACTGGGTGTTCAGAGTTACAACAGTGCTTAGCACAACACATGTTCACAATGAATCTGGGAGACTCTGGATACACCACTTGGACCTTCTAAGCTTGTTTTCTGCCTATGACATGAGACTTGCTTGCAAGATTGTTATAAGCAGTAAATGAATAGCCATGGAAATCTTTATAAAGCTTCAATTACCCTAATAGCTTAACGTAATGTATTAAAGACCATGCTTAAAATTCAATCAGGGAAAAACTTACTAGGTAATTGCCTACATTGTGTGGTTTAAGAGGTATAGAAAAATCCATCTAGGCAGGCCTATCATCTTTTCCAACAATAGCCTGAGATTCCACTAAGATGAGATAAATGAAGACTTTGAAGCCTTCGAAGCCTTCACTTTCCAAACCCAAAGTTACCTCTGAGAAGTCCAGAGGGGAGGAGAGGAACTATCTTCTAGCCAAGGCCAGGTGTCCTGCTGTGCTTATGTACATTCAGCTGGCTCTTCACTCAGGTCCAGCATCCACAGGGAGAAGGGGGAGAAAGAATGTCTCTGGCACCAGGGCTTCCTGAAGACGTGAGGGGCCTGGGGGCATGTCAGACTCAATGAGGTTTTGGGTGCCTGGGAAAAAAAGAAGGGCACAGGCAGTTAGACAACAGGGAGTAAAGGAGCAGGGCACAAAGCCAATCATATGAGACTCATCCAAGCACCTGTCTTTTGCATCTCCAAACCTGGAGAGAAGGCTACCAACATAATTACAACTTTTTCCAATCAAACATTTGTAAAACATCATAGTTCACTGGAAGTGAGATTTACTATGTAAAATAATCCACCAGAAGTTAACAGATAAATCCATCAACACAATTCTAAGATAACAAGCTGACCCTGTATCTCCTATTCTGTCCCCTCCTTTTCCAATCACAACCATTGCTTTGTCCAATGGTCTCCTATGGAGAGAGGTGTAGGTGAGCAGAAAAGCTTGATTCCCAGGGCAACCATGAAAAAATAACCCGAAAATGTATAATAAAATTTTATGAAATATAGTTAAAACGGTATAAAAGAAACTATTTAACAACAAAAGAAGGCAAAAATGAAGGAACAGAGGAACAAAAAAGACGTAAGACTCCTAGAAATCAAATAGTAAAATGGCAGACAAATTCAACTTTATCAGTAATTAAATTAAATACTCCAATCAAAAGGTGAGTATTGGCTGAGCATGATAGCTCATGCCTGTAACCCCAGCACTTCTGGAGGCAGAGGCAAGAGGATCAGTTGAGACCAGGAGTTCAAGACCAGCCTGGGCAACATAGAGTGACCCCCATCTCTACAAAAAAAACCAAAAGTTAGGTGGGCATCATGGCACACACCCAGTTACTCAGGAGGCTGAGGCAGAAGGATTGCTTGAGCCCAGGAATTCGAGGCTGCAATAAGCTATGATCATGGCACTGTACTTTACTAGGTAACCAAGGAAGATCCTGTCTCTAAAAAAAAAAAAAAAATTTTAAGAGGCAAAAATTAGCAGAATGAACAACTATATGCTGTTACAAGAGAAACACTTTAGAATAGCACCAAAAAAATTAAATGCTTAGAAATAAATTTAACAAAAAATGTGTGAGATTGGTAGATTGAAAACTACCAAAACATCATAAAGAAATTAAGGAAGACCTAAGCAAATAAAAAGATATGTTATGTTCATGGATAATATTGGATATATGTTCATGGACAATATTGTTAAGACAGCAAAATTTTCCAAATTGACTAACAGAGTAATGTATTAATTAGCTGATTAATAGATTCTGTGCAATCTCTATTAAAATCCCAGCTGCCTGTTTTACAAAAATTGACAACCTGATCCTAAAATTTGCGTAGATTTCTCAGAGACCCTAAACAGCAAGAACTTTGAAAAGAAAAATAAAGTTGGAAGAGTTACACTTGTTAATGTCAAAACTTACTATAAAGTTATATTAATCAAGATAATGTAATATGGCATCAGGACAGACAATATAGATTGAAAGATTAGAATTGACAGTCCAAAAATAAGCCCCTACACTTGTGGTTGATTTTTGACAAGATCATTATAAAAAATAATTTTTTTCTACAAAAAAAGCAACTGATTCTAGATACAGACTTTAAAACTTTCACAAAAATTAACTCCAAATGAATCATACACCCAAATGTCAGAGCTAAACTTATAAAATGCTTAGAAAACGTAAGAGTAAATCTTTCTGATGTCAGATGAGGTGATGGTTTCTTAGCTCTGGCACCAAAAGCACAAAACAACTAGAGAAAAAAAATAGAAAAATTAAAATCTGTCAAATCATGAAAAATGTATGTGTTAATAAACACCATCAAGAAAAAGACAACCCACAGAATGGGAGAAAATATTTGCAAATCATATACCTGATAAGGACCTTATATTCGGAATATGTAAATAATGCTTAACGATAAAAAGGCAGCCCAAATAAAAAATAGGCAAAGAATTTGAATAGACATTTCTCCAGAGAAGATATTCAAATAGCCAATGAGCACATGAAAAGATGTTCAACATGATTACTCAACAAGGAAAATACAAATCAAAACCCCAATGAGATACCACTTCACACCTACCCTAGGGTGGCTAGAATCAAAAGATAATAACTACAGGCAAAATGTAGAGAAATTTGAACCCTTACACATAGCTAGTGGGAGTGCAAAGTAAACAGCTGCCTTAGGAAATAGTTTGGTCATTCGTCACATGGGTGAGTCACAATATGAGGCAGCAATTTCACACCTAGGTATATAACCAAGGAAAATGAAAACATATCTCCACACAAAAATCTATCCATGAATGTTCATAGCAGCATTATTCATAATACCCCAAAAGTGGAAACCACCCATGTCCATTAACTGGTGAATGTGTAAAACAAAATGTGGTATATCCATACAATGGATCTGGCCATAAAAATGAATGCAGTACTGATTCATGCTACAACGCGGATGAATTTTGAAAACACTGTGCTAAGTGAAAGAAGCCAAACACAGAAGATCACAAATTGCAACAATTCATGAAAGGTCCAGCAGGCAAATCCATAGAAAAGGAAAGCAAATGACTGGTTTCCAGAGGCTCAGAGTATGGAAGAATTGGGAGTGAGTGCTAACGGATACAGGGACTTTTTGAAGGTACTGAGAATACTCTGGAATTAGATAGTGGCGATGGTTGCAAAACTGTAAACATGCTACAAACCACTGAATGCTACACTTTAAAATGGCAACATTTATGCTATGTGAATTATATTTCAATGAAACTATTATTTAAAAAAAAAGAAGAAACATATCAACTGGGAAAAAAATTTAAAAGATGAAGGCAAGATTACATGAGGATTTCCCAAATTTTCTCTCTTCTAAGTACAGCTTTTGATCATCAGGACTGCAGTGTCAATATCTGAACTCTGCTTATTTTTAGGCATTTCAGATGTGGCTTTTTATTTCCCACTTCTTCCTCCACTGGACCACCAGTCTCTTCAGAGTAGGTCATCAGAGAGCAGCAATGTTTCAGTCTGCGGAGACACGGCCTGGTAGACAGGCACACATCTCTCTTTGGCAGACATTCTCTCCTTACTGCTTCTTTACTAAAATAGCAAGCTTTGCCCACATGCAGCCTGCTAATTTGCTTGCAATACTCATGACTGGGCTGCTCAAGGTTGAAGCCTTCAATGCTAACGCCTCCCCCAGCCAAGAACTCTGACCCAACCTCCAAACATCACCTGGCCTTGCACAAAGCAAGCCTCTCTCCTACAGAAAGCTGCTCCTCCTTGGTCCTGAGCAGTATCAAGATACCCATTTCAGAAAACGGCATCCACTTTGTTGCAAATCTGTTCTCTACCTTTACTTGGCAATAAAGTCTGGCCCTTCAAACAAAAGACAATACAGTCTCTTTTACTACATGCTTCTGCTGATTTTTTCCCAGGAAAGATGAGCTTATAATTGGAATTATAACCTCCAGCAGGAAGAAAAGCTCTCTGCTTAGGTGAGCACTGGCAACAGGAGCCTTTTCGAACGGCATTAAAAGAGATTTGTAAAGAGCATCTGGCCGCAGAGCTTTCTACCCAAAGGAGTGTGCTGGGAGCCCTTGTCCTCACCTGGACAGCAGCCCACAGATGGTGCGAATAGAGTGATGCAGAGTTTCACTTGGTCATCTGTCATCCGTCGTTTTAATGTACAGCCTCCAGCCATGCGAGCATGCATACCGAGGTATCAAGTATTGCATAGTGATGTGGTAACAAAGCTGCATAGGTTGCGAGTGGCCAATCCTGATCCTTATAGTTCCCAACAAGCCCTACTATTTTTAGTGCCTGGTTTTGCAGAACTCCAAGAATGCATGTAGCAAGTGTTAGCAGAAACACCTGTAGGAAATATTCATCCATTCCTCAACGTTTTTTTGCATCCTCACCATCTGCTGAGACACCAGGTAGGAGTGATAGAAAGATGAATAAGATGGGGGTGCCCGTTCTCAAGTTCAGACTACATAGGAACCTTTATGCCCATACGTGACCCTTGGACTGATGATCACACACACACACACACACACACACACACACACACACACACACGCTGTTTGTCACTTGAGGCAAATATGGTATATGCGGCTTCTCGCTTCCTAAGAGTGTGTTCCTCTGGTAATTTCAATATAATTTAATGAATTCACTCCTCTGTAGGAACATAGACACTACTTCAAATTATGAGCAAGAGACTCAGTGGTTCAGAATAACCTGACAAAGTCAACCTGATGCAAAAAGATGTATTAAAGAAACTATTTTACTCATTTATTTCTTTCACCAGGTGTATGTATGTTAATAACGACCTGATAAGGTCTTGTTAGTGACCATTTAAAAGTATATATGAGTATTCCTTGTTAATTAAATGCACCAAACTAAGAGCAGCTGGGATCACTACAACAATAAGACTTGTGAGAAATAAAGAACAACCACTCAAAACTTTTAGAACTCTGTAATATCTCTTGCTCCATACACACACACACACACACACACACACACACATGCACACACACACGCATATATATGTATGCTGCAGTTACTGATAAGAGCCGTAATAAAATAAAACCAGTCAATGAAAGAAGGTGCTATTTTCTTAGAATGGTCTTTAAGGTCCTCTAAAGAGGTGATATTTGAAGTGAGACCTGAATGAAATGTGGAAGCAGGGCACAAGAATATATGGAGAGAGAATATGCTAAACAAAGAATGGTGGTGGCTGGGCCTAAGGAAATAGTGATGAAAGTAGTGAGAAGTTAAAGCTCGACAGATTCTGAAGGTAAATCCAAAAGCATTTGATGGAAGGAGAGGGAGGAAGGGAGAAAGGGAGGGAAAGAAAAAAGTCAGTGATGTTTTCAGGTTTTTATTTTGAGCAAGTATATGGACAGAACTCTCAAGTCTGGGCTGTCTCTCAGATACCATAGTGTGGAGTACAGAGCTAGGCAGAGGACAGTCACAGACTCACAGGAGGTGGTGTGGAGACAGTGTGGGTCTATATGCTGTTAACAGTCATGGGACTAAATGAGCTCACCCGAGCATGGTTGTCAAGGGGAAAGAGAGCAAAAGAGGCCTAAGGATAGAGCTGTGGGAAGCTCCAATATCTAGACATAAAGACTGGTAAAGGTCATTTCCAGAAGCCACAGGGACACGGCAGAACTGCTGGGCCCCACCTGAGAGAGTCCTTGAGGTTTCTGATCATAACAAGAGGCCAGTGAGCAAGGTGGTGTCTTCCCTCCAGCCACATTGAGCTGCTTGGGTGCAGGTGCAGAGTAGTAGGAGACTGGATTTAGCCACAGCTTGGTAGGACAACATTCTGGGAAGAAAAGGAGTAAAGACATATGGTGGCAATGGTCACTGCAAGGGAAGCAAGGTTGGAGGTCCCTGTAAGGCTGAAGTGTTTTTAAAGGTCAGGTCCAAAAGGAGGCTGGTTACAATGAGAGAGGAGGGTGAGCACAGGATGGGATACTGGATGCCCAGTTTTAGAATAACTGTGTATTACTACAGGAATGTGTAGTTACTATAAGACAAAAAGAATGATTGCAGAGATGATAAAGAAGAATCAGAGGGATCACAGTTTTGGAAAGGCCTGTTATACAGACGTAGAAGTGGCTAAAATAGTCACAAGAAGGCAGTGAATTGGTTGTTAAAGTCGCCAATGAAGATGGTGAGGTCTGTAGAAGACTCAACCAAGAAGAAAGAGGGATGGTAAAATCTGATGGCAGGCCGGGCACGGTGGCTCAAGCCTGTAATCCTAGCACTTTGGGAAGCTGAGGCGAGAGGATTGCAAGAGCCCACCAGTTCGAGACCAGCCTAGGCAACATGGCGAGACCTCATCTCTACAATAAATAAATAAATAAATAAATAGCCAGGCATGGTAGCGCCCACCTGTAGTTCCAGTTATTTGGAAGGCTGAGACAGAAGGATCGCCAGAGTCCAGCAGGTTGATGCTGGGATAGCCGTGAGCATGCCACTGTACTCCAGCCTGGGCAATAGAGTAACACTCCAACTCAAAAAAAATAAAATCTTATGGCACATATTTCAAGGGAGTAGAACATTTTTTAAAAAGGAAGAAGGAGTGATGGTCTAGGACTGGCAATGAGAAGCAAAGAGAATATCTACCCTACCTGGACAATTTTTTATGAGCTTGGCTGTGATAAGCATGGTATTGGCAAAAGCACAACTACTGCATAAGAGCTACATTTTTCAGAAGAAACAGGTTAAAATCCCTCTCCTGGTAAGACAGCTGTTTAGTGGCAACTCAAGTAAGTCTAGCAGCAAAGCTCCTACATTATCCTTGACTCCATTGTGTCTTCTATATAGACATCTTAACATATTTCTAGGTGGTGTCTCAAAACAACTGTAGAAAGGTGAATGATTATTGTAATACTATAAGAAAAGACTTAGCAGTAGTAGGAAACTGCGGGGCGGGGAGGGGGCAAGACTGGCAGTAGTGGGAATCAGTTGGGGGAGGGGAGGCACACCTCATCAGCAAGGGTACCTACATTTGTGCACCTAACCCTGAATTGTACCCCACATCTTTAAAATAAAAAATAAAATAAATTTTAAAAAAGAGAAAGAAGGGTCATTTACTAAATAGTATTGGAACACATGACTATACAGGTGGGAAAAAACAGACTGAATTCCTAACAAGGCCTAACAACAAAACTACAACTTTACTAGAAAAATACATGGCTAGGTTATTTATAACCCTTTCAAAGTACACCTCAAAAATAAAGAAGTTATAAAGACCTAACTATACAAAACTTACTTTTCTCTTTAGGAAAAAAATACCACAAGTCAAGTAAAAAATAAGCTTAAAAATTGGGATTACTATCATTCTATGTAATGAATCAATATCCCTAATTTACAAAGGAAAATATCAATAGAAAACACTGCAATAGACAAGCAGGCAAAGGATGTGAAGAAGCTGTTCACAGAAGGAAAAATACTAGTGGCAGATAAACATTTGAAAAGACTACTGAATCGCACTCATGATTAAAGACATGAAGTAAAAAGATACCATATTTCACCTATCTGATCTGCAGTGATGACAAACTTCAATACTGTTGTATATGGTGAAAAAGAAACTTTCATTCATTTATTTTTAGTAGTACAACTATGGAAGCCATTTTGGAAAATAACCTGGAAACAGATCAAAATATAAAATACACATAACTCTGACCCACATAGGCTACCCTGAGTATTTATACTCCAGAGATGTACTGACAAAAGTATTTCATGTATATATTTAAAACACATACACACACACACACACACACACACACACACACACACACACACATACACACACACCCCCCTTGGTAGCATTCATTGTACGAGCAAAACCTGGAAAGCTACTTAATGCTTATCAAGAGAGGACAAGTTGAATAAATAATACAGGATCACCCATAAAAGTGAAGAATAAGCTGAACCTGCATGTGTTGGTATGGCTAAGACATGTCAGCAAACAAAAAGGCACAGTACAAAACAACTTATATAATATTATCCCATTTGTGGACACAAATTTAAGTTATACAGTCACACATAATGTTTCTAGAAGATCACAAAAAGAAAAGCTGATAATTACTTTAAACTAAAAGGAATTTTACTCTTCCTTATATTCCTTTTTGAACATAATTTTTACTCTCTGCATTTATAACTTTCAATTTTTGGAGGATAAAGATTTTTGATACAGCATACTTTATCCATGAAACACTCCACACTGGAGAAAACAATTATTTTTCTATTTTGTCACAAAGGATCATATATCATAAGCATAACATATTGCAAATTCTGAATTAAAATCCCACAAAAAGGCAGCACTCCCTTGCACTGCAGGTTCCCTGAAGCAAATCCTCAGGGCGGGGTCTGCTCTGAAATTCACGTAGAAATCAGAATTAGTAGAGGCCCTTCCTTTTCCATATCCTCTCTCTCCCTCCTTTACATAATGAATGGACATTTTAGGTTCTGTCCACTGGTTATCATCCCAAAATACTGCACAAGAAGAGAAACCCTCCCACTTCCCTACAATTCCTTAAACACACATACACAAAAGGGATCCTTTGGATCCCCTCCGCTTCTCCCCCAACCTTTCCTTTTCCAAATCTAGAATTGTTTTTTAGCTGCTGCTGAACTTGCAAGTTAATCATCTCAGAAAGTAGTATAGCTCTGTGCAGTTAAGCGTATGCAGGCACTGTAAGTGGAGGTTTTTGCATGTGTGATTTGTTTGACTTTACTATGAATAGAGGTCTTGTCTGGCTTCAATAAAGCACCTCTCTGTTTGCATGCATCGTATACTAATAGTCTGTACACTGGGAGACACAAGGATCCCTTTAGAGTTTCCCTGAAGTTAGTTATTTTGCATTTGTCTCCTCTGGGGAAAAATAAAATACATTTTTCAGCAGTAGAGACATTTGTCAAATTATAGTTATGGAAAAAACTCATTGGTTCACTGGTTACCAATTAATGAAATGAGTATTTTTTAAAAATTCTCTTGTAATAAAAGGCATTTGGCTAATTCCACCATCATCCCTGATTCTGAGAAATCACTCATAAAAATGAAGCTGATTCTGAGGCTTACACTGCCCACAAAGAACCAATTGATTTACCCAACTGGATACCAAATTAGGCACAAAATAAGAAGCTTGTTATAGCAGAGGCATTGCCACAGGAAAAAATAGTTTATTTAGAATGGTAAAATAAAACACACACTAACTTTCAAGAACTTAGAAAGCAATCCCTTTGACACTGTAATTTTGAGAAGTAATAAGGTAGATGAAGTATATACCAATAAGGAAAAAAGCCCCTCTAAATAGCAATATGCAGTATATCTTATTTTAAAAGTATATGTAAATGTTAATAGTCTAAATACACCAGTTAAAAGATGCAGACTTTCAAAGTGGATACAAAAAGCAAGATTCAACTATATGTTGTGTTGTCCACAAGCAGCCCACTTTAAATACAAAGATTCCATTTAAAAGTAAAGGGATGGAGAAAGATATACCATGCTAACACTAATCAAAAGAAAGCTGGCTATTTATATTAATTTCAAACATAGCAGAGTTCAAAGCAAGAAAAAAATAATAATGGCAAAGTGAGACATTACAAAATGATAAAGGGATCAATTCTCCAAGAAGATTTAACAATCCCAAATATGTAACACCTTACAACAGAGCCAAAATACATACGGCAAAACTGAGACAACTGCAAGAAGAAACAGACACATCAACTATTAGTAGCTGGAGACTGTAACACCCCTCTGTCTAAAATGGATAAATCCAACAGGCAGAAAATCGGTAAGAACATAGTTGAACTGAATAGCATTAACAGTCAATTTGATCTACTTGATGAAGAATATTCCATCCAACAACAGCAGCATTCCTTTAGCTCAAAGGAAACATTCCGGGCCATAAAACACACCTTAAATGTAAAAACAAACGAAATGTAAAAACAGAAATCATACAAATACATCACAATGGAATTAAACTGGAAATTGTATCAGAAAGATAGCTGGAAAATCTTCAAATATCTGGAGACTAAACAGTACACCTTCAGATAGCACATGAGTCACTGGCATTTTCACAAATGCGAGTTTTAAAAACTTAAAAACAAAACAATTAAAACAGAAAATTAGAGAGAGAAGAAAGTAAGGCCTTATTTCATTTAGGCTAGTTTATCTTAAGCTGAAAAGCTAGAGAAAGAATTAGAAGGATCTAATATTCTCCATTTTTGTGGACCAGAAGGGCAACCTTTGATTTAGCCAGTGAAGTTTTTCACTATGGACTCTGAATGCTTTCCGCAGTGCCTGTCCCTCCCAGATCCCAAAGCCCAGCTTCCTGTGGAACTCCAAGAGCGACCTGTGGATCTGTCTTTTGGACAGGCCGTCAGCATTTTTCTTTAAGGCTGAACCCCCAAAATAAGCAACCCTAGTATTATTTTCACTATAAATGGATAAAATGGGAATATTGGCTGAGAGGTTAAAGGTCTTTGCACAAGTTCGGTGTGGCTCTGCAGTTTTGAGCAGGATCCCCTCTCCTCACAGTCTTGCTTCATTGGTTCACGCCCTGACCACAACAATTGCACTAGGATATGAATCTGGACTTTGCAGGGCACACCGTCACAGCTCTGACATGAACTGTGTTCAGTTGGGTGTGCAGGGACATGGTATAAGGTAAGCATAAGAGGGCCCCTCTTTAGGGACAGTGGTGATGCCTGCATTGCTTCACCTAATTTATTTATTTAATTTTAAGTTGGAGTCTCACTCCGTCACCCAGGTTGAAGTGCAGTGGCTTGCTCACGGCCACCCCAGGGTTGACTTGCTGGGCTCAGGTGATCCTTCCGCTTTCAAGTAGCCGGAACTACAGACACATGCCACCATGCCCAGCTAATTTTTTGATATATTGTAGAGGCAAGGTCTCACCAAGTTGCCTGGGTAGGTCTCGAACCCCCGGATTCAGGCAATCCTCTCACCTGAGCCTCCCAAAGTGCTGGGATTACAGGCCTGAGCCACCATGCCCAACCATGTAATTATTATTAATAGCAGGAGAGTTTCTCCTTGTTTCTTATTCATTTCTCCTCAAGTCCACTGTGGCAAAATGTCTATGTGAGATATAGGGTTAATTTATTTGCTGAAATATATATAAATATATAATATAAATATATTTGTTGTATGAATATATATATTTTGTTGTATATAAAATAATGAAATTCTGCCATGAGGGGATGGCAGAATGTACAGTTAAATTATTTTTAAAAATTAAAATAATTTAATTTTAATTTTTAAAATATAACCATATGTAAAATTCAAAAATAGAAGTCACAGTCCTTATAAGTTATGATTCTTTTCCAGTACAAATAATGGCATGTTTGTACATTCTATATACAATCCTGTTTCACAATTGTTTTCACTTAATAATATATTATATTTTCCCATGCCCACAATCTCCAAAAGTCTTATCTAATTAGAATATGATCTTTATTTAACCATACTTAGATGTTTTCCATTTGAGAATATGACTTAAAAAAACAAAAACAAGAAGAGATACATTTGTGCATAAAGCATTTATTTTTCTCCACATTTAGTATCATTTCCTTGAGCTGGATTCCCCAAAGTACAACTGTCTAAAATAATCATGCCATTGCAAAAAATATTTATGAATTTATCCTCAAGTCATACTTTCACCCAGTTTAGGCCTAGAAATTCATTCCTCCTGCTGAGACCACATGATTTATATTTACTTCCTTCCTGTAGCAGAGGCACTTCATCATATTAGAAAACGTTCCTTTTAGCTTTCTCTTAGAAAATGATTTTAAAATAATAATAATTTCATGCTTAACAAGAAAAACTTTATCTTATCTCCCAAGTTATTTATTGTCTATCACATAACAGAAGTTATATTGTAACCAGACTGGCTTCTACATAAACAGTATGATGTGGATAATATATATGTCAATACAAGGAAAGATTCAAATATAATTTAACTCAAGTCTTACAAACTATGATTGTGTGAGCTTTAGAATGATTATTTTTATTAGCAGCTCAGTTAAGGATTTTTGCCATTTGAGGTCAGTTTATAGACATGCATGGTTTTAAAAACCACAATATGGTGGTGTTTCAGTAAAAAGAAAATAAAAACTTTCAGGCCAGATCTTAATGTCCCTTATTTATTTATCTTTTTTGTAAGTGTAATGAGCTTGGTGGAAAGTTCAGCACACTGAAATTCAGCATACCAGGACCTGTGCTGGAAATTCCAAATGGATAAGACATACCCCTTAGTGCCAAGAGCACAGTTTGCCATATATTCAGTCCATGGAAGTGACACAAACTAATGCCAAACTCTGAGTTTCACCTCTACTGTCAAGGGTAGTTGGGAAGAAGACAAAGGACAAAATGGGGCAGTACTTAATTCAGGGACATGTGGCTTTCAGAGGTCACACTTCACTTCATGCCAAACTTTAAAAAGCACCTTCATGTCAGGTTACACAGAATTTCTATCTAACTATGCATTGAGTTTCAACTGACTCAATGACAGTTAAATTTTGTTGGCATAATATGTCATATGTGTTAACATCAATTCTGTGTTTATTTTTTTTAACACATTGGAGCTAATACTTGTTTCTAGGTTTCAAAAATATTCCATTTGGCTAAGCTCACAGGCCCTCAGCACTGTGTCTTCAGTGTCCAGGGAGTAAAAAGATTCAAACTCCATTCCATGTCATCCTCAAAAATGCCAAAGCAGCTCAGGGAAACTGTTGAGGACTAAGGGGGCCAACACAGAGGCCCCTGGATGTGGCAGGAAGAGGATGGGCCAGAGTCTTACCATCAGAGAAGGCAGGGTGGGGGCCACAAGGCAATAGTGAGGCCAGGCTGAGACACAGGAAAAAGCAGTTGGGCAGGGAGTTCACGGGGAAACCCAGGACCAAAGTGTGTATCAGGTGATAGCAAGCAATGGAGTCAGACATGGAGGACAGGTCAGCTAGAGTCACAGTTTTCAAAGACGCAGAAGAAAATATGGGGCACCTGTGAAAGTAAGAACACAAATAAGAAATGTAGGGTTGTCAGAAAGGAGGTGAGTAGCATGGAAAGGTGAGCAGCACCCAGGATGCCGGTGGCATGCAAATCAGCCAGAGGAGCACAATCCTGGGTAAGGGAGCAGGCTAGCTTAAGGCAACACAGTTTAATATTCTAGACATGTTGGCTTGGTCTGGGGTGAAGATGTAGGATTTTCAGAGAAGAGACAGGTCTAGGAGATGCTTCTCTCAGTCGATCTTGACAGGGTATCTAATATGTGCAAGATTCGGTGGGTGCTATTTGTCTTGACCCTGAAAGGCGGGGCCAATGCCAATGGCAAACACACTTGCAGACAAGAGGAAGGTGGGCCCATAGGAAAAATTAGGGGGAACCTGCATCCATTAACCTGATGTGAAGATGATGAACATCAAGGTAGATTTTAACAGTCAAGGAGTTGTTTAAGAAAAAAATGTTAAGTTCATCTAACCCAAACCATCCATATTACACACACACACACACACACACACACACACACACACACACACAAAAGGTTAGAAAACATTAGAGTCTAAAATGACACTGAACAGAGTCAAGTCAGTTGAACAGCTGAGTCTAAAGAATACAGGCTGGCCGGGCTTGGTGCCTCAGTCTGTAATTGCAGCACTTCGGGAGGTTGAGGTTAGTGGATTGCCTGAGCCCGCGGGTTTGAGACCAGCTCAGGTAACATGGTAAGACCTTGTCTCTATGATAAATAAAAAATTACGAGGCTGCGGTGGCCAGGAGCAGCCACTGCACTCCAGTCTGGGCGACAGAGTGAAACTCCAACTCAAAAAATAAATAAATAAATAAATAAATAAATAAATAGAATAAAAAATTAGCTGGGTGTGGTAGCGAGCACCTGTAGTTCTGGCTACTTGGAAGGCTGAGGCAGAAGGATTGCCATAGCCCAGCAGGTTGGTGCTGGGGTGGCTGTGAGCGTGCCACTGCACTCCAGCCTAGGCAACAGAGTGAGACTCCAACTCAAAAAAAAAAAAAAAGGAATACAGGCTACAGAAAAGAGAGATGCCCAAATCATCCAAGAGGCCCAGGAGTCTAAAACATCTGCAACTAAACTCACAACATGAAAGAAGTGTCTGGTGAGAGTGAAATGACATAAATGTGGCCCGAGACACTGGCATGGGGCCCTATGCGGGGAGCTCAGATCCCTGGGGAGGCCCATACTCCAGAAGGAGTAGAGCTGGTCAAAAGGCTGGAGAACCTGGAAAGAAACACAGCTTTCCAAGTCCCTCCAGATAAGCACCACATCCATCCAATGCCAGTCATATGGGTGGGGGGGTGGGGGGAATCACTAAAAAAAAATTGGAATTATTTTTTGGAGGGCAGGTCTTTTATAGTACAGGCTTTCCTAGCTAGGTAAGTGTTTGAGGAACCCATCAGCATCAGTGTTACCAGCTAGCATTATTGTGCATCACGATTTGCAGAAGAAACATCCCAAGTTGTGGCTTCTACTATGACAACATACCTGCCCACACCACACTGAGTGTTCAGCAGTTTCTGACCAAAAACAGCATGAACCCCAGTGTCCCACCCTCCCTATTTACCTGATCTCACCTTGAGAGACTTTTTTCTGTTTCCCTGGATGAAAAAAGTCCTCCAAGGGAAACGTTTTGCCAATGTGGAAGAGGTGAAATAAAAAATGGCAGAAGCGCTAAAAGGCATCAAAATTGGTAAATTCAAACAGTTCTGGGCAGTGGAAAAAGCACTTCAATAGGTGTATTGCATCAAAGGGAGAGTACTTTGAAGGTGACTGAAGGTTAAACATGTAAAAATAAATACACAATTTTTTATAAATAAATTCAGGTTTATTGGGTCCCCCTCATAGATATAATTTTAAGTTTTCTGGTAGCTATTTTTTTAAAAGCATAGGAAATTAATTTTAGTAATACAATGTATTGAACCTAATATAACCAAAATATAATCACCTCAGCATGTAATCCATATAACAATTTTAAATGGATACTTTACATTCCGTTTTTCACACTCAAAACTCGCTGACAGCACAGCTCAATTGGGTCAAGGGCTCTGGGTCCCACAGGGCCAGTGGTTTCCAGGCTGCACTCCCCCTCCGCCTGTCTGTGTTTTGTTAATTCTTCTGTACAAGGAAGAAGTCCTGCCTGCCTTGAGAAAACAGTTCTTATCTTCCAGGCCAGCAGGACATAGCTCAAGGCTTCGATAAGTCACCCAGGCAGGCACAGTCTAGCTGGTTCTCCCGGGGAAAGGCTGGATCCGCTGCATGTGGCCAGGGACAGAGAAAAAACAAGGTCACTGTCAAGGAAGCAGAGCTGTGGGCCAAAGGGGAACGAGTCCCAAGAGCGATTAAAGTATTAACAGATAAGAAACGCTCTCCTCTGCCAATCTGCAGGCAAAAATGGTACCTTCCTTTCAGGAGGAACTGAAAACATGTCTTTCTGAGTCTTACTCATGTTTGTACACTTGACGGCACAGTACCTGGCCTAGAGAGGAGACTCTGCAGATATTTATTCAGCGTATGAGATACCCTGTACCTTAAACGTCCAGCTATGTCACAAACGGGAGAGATGAAGGATAGGTGATACTGCTGGATGAAAAGGGCTTCCTATGTGTTCTAACTGGTTGTTTTTCCTAGAGTAAAACTGGAATTGAGAACATTCTGAAAGTTGAAGAGATGAATCCCTGCCCTGTTGACTACAGGACGCCATACCCTATCCCCCATCCCCACCCTTCTTCTCTGCACGTCCTCACCTTTACTGTATAGTCCTCAACTTGTCTTTGAATCCCCAGTACCAAGTAGTTTTCGCCAAATGAATGGATAAATGAACAAAAGTAAATAAACAATAATAATAGCAGCATAAATGAACAGTATGATATTCATGTATATTATAATGAATGGATGCCATTGTTTCTGGTCTCAAATGCCTTTGAGAGGAAAAGATGCAGATTCAGTTCAACAAATATTTATTGAGCACCTCCTATGGGAAGGCATGTTCCAGGGCTAGAAGCATGCAAAAATGAATAGGACAGAACTGCTGTCCCAGTCCTCACTGCACCCGCACTATGGATGGAAGGCACAGGTGTGCTTAGCACCACACCTGCAACTGTGAAACCACATGCATATGGACATGAGCCTCATCCATACGGGTCACCTACATGGGTTCCTACTTTTCCAGGAAAAGCAGGTAAGAGAGGGAAAGGCAGTTTATGAAGGCCTAGCATGGCCAAACACTACATAGGGTGGCTCCTCTATGCTTTATCTTGTCCAGTCCTGAAGGAACTTCTCCCTGCCGGGCAGCCTCTCACCTTCTCACCTTCTTATAGGAGCTTGCCACACAGCCCAGCTCAAGCCACCGAGCCCTGAACAAAGCTGCAGTGCTTTTGGAAAAGCTTGTTTCTTCCTAAATGAAAAGGAACAGATGCAGTTGACACCAACCTCCCCCAGCTCTCACTGCCTTAAACACAGACCCTAAGCCTACAGCCACAGTCATGGTCAGCCACAGTGGACCATGGGGCAGCCAGCAAGAGAGCGAAGGATAACATGCTAAGGATGGTAGAGCAGAAAGAAGAGAGCCTGGGCTCTCATAGCATGGCAACTGTGCCAGGGCTGGCACCACCTATCTTCAGAGCCTTGTTATTGAGGTAAGTCTTGTTAATAAGTGCTCTGCCACTGGTCCAACATAATGTTTGCAAACACAATAACCAATACTGGTATAACTATATATGGGGGAATGTGTTATGGAACGAATTGTGTCCTCTGCAAAGATATGTTGAATTCCCAACCCCAGGTACATGTGAATTTGACCTTATTAGGGTCTTTGAAAATACAATCAAATGACGATACGTCACCAGGATGGGCCCAGACCCAGTAAGGCCAGTGTTCCTATGAGAAGTGACCAAGATGCAGAGATACAGAGAGGTGTTCACATGCAGACGGAGGCAGAGATTGGAGAGGAGTATCTACCTGCATTCCAGGCCTTGTACCTGCTCTTTACCTGTGGTTTACTCACATCGGATTCAGAGTTTCCTGCCTGCTTCCATCCTTGGAGAAATTGGAAATCCTACTTCTTATCTGGCCACTTTTGTCCCATGCATGATGACAAAGGTACATCATGAAGACAGTGAAACATTAACAGTTTCTTAGGGTCCCACAATGGGTACAATAAAGAGATATTTTTTTCTTTTTCCTAACACATCTGGTCCTACCCAACACTCTGCCAGCCTCCCATGACCAGACTGGCTCAGTTCTCAGGCTTGTGGCTAATGCTTCATTGAGACATAAGGAAGAAAAGAAACTGTGATCTCCAAGCAGAGTGCCAGCTCCTTGCCATCGACACCAGGGATTGTGAATGTCTGACTGCTGCCAAGTGATTAGGAGGAAGTACACACTTTTTAAGCCAATAACTTTCAGATCCTGAGGCGCCAACTCTGAAAGCCTCCTGGAAGCTCCCTCTATTCCCCAATGCCCTCATCTACAGCTCCAGCGCAGGCACTGCTAAGAGGCACAGGCACCACACAGCAGGAAAGGACGTCAGAAAAACAAATTCGCCGGGCTTGGTGGCTCAAGCCTGTAATCCCAGCACTTTAGGAGGCTGAGGTGAGAAGATTGCCTGAGCCCGCGGGTTCGAGACCAGCCTGGGCAACATGGTGAGACCTCGGCTCTACAATAAATAAAAAAAGTAGCCAGGCGTGGTAGCACACACCTGTAGTTCCAGCTACTTGGAAGGCTGAGACAGAAGGACCACCTGAGCCCAGCAGGTCGAGGCTGTGGTGGCCATGAGCGTGCCACTGCACTCCAACCTGGGCGATGGAGAAAGACTCCAACTTGGAAAAAAAAAGGAAAAAAGAAAAATGAATACATGGAACCAGTCGTCTCTTGATATTCTCAATCGCGTAAAAAAGAGCTGGTCCCAAGGGTCTCCGCAAGCTTTCACACTGCCCAAAGCCAAAGTTCCCTCAGAGCACACACTCATTATGTTTGTGAATGCATACCTGGCACCTTAGACCATAGGAGAACATAAATCACTTGAAAAATGAAAATGTAAATCACTCAGGGACAGAACACACTGAATACAATGAATTACTCCTCACACACTTTACAGCACACTTAGCAGCCACAATTCTTCAACTCTTCCATGGGAAGAACAGCACGAACCTCTAACCTCATGCCTTCACTGGAGAACACTCTTTGACCATTCGCTTTGGCGAAAGCATTCCAGTCTTTCATTAGAAAGATTCCTATTCATAAGGGTGATGGGGCCCCACCTCTTTGGCTGCTCCTGGGGGCTCATCCACCATCCTTGCCCCCTCAACTTCCTAAAGAGCAAAGTCAGCTCAAAATGAGTAACTGCTCCACCCCTCCTGCACCAGCTCAGATTGCTCTCTTCTCTACTCGTCCCACCTCTCCCAAGCCTACCTACACTGAATACTTCAGTTTCCACTCATCACTTCCTCGCCAGACTTCCCGCAACACATGCTCAGATGACCACCTTCTGGCCCTTGGTCCTAACTGTCCACTCCTTTCACACCTCCCTTTGTTCAACTAGGAACATCAGTGGGCAAGGACCACTTTTCATCCCTCATGCACATCACAAGCCTCAAGCCACACTACTCCCTAGCTGCATGTCCACCTTCTGTTACACTGGAACTCGCTTCTCTGTTTGCTGCCTCACAACCATGGGACCCAGGATTCTCAAGGGTTTCCTCTCTGCCTTGCAGGCTGCATTCTACCACCTTCTCTCTTGAACCCAAGCAAATGCTCCCGTCCAACATCTTCCAGTTCTACCAAGTATTGTTCTATGACCTGACCCTCCAAAGAGAGAACTGATGTCTCTTGATTTGCTCAGATCATGCTGGAGCCCATTCTATTTCTTCATTCATAATCGGCTCCAGATTTCCCTCTGGAGCCAGGTTTCCCCATCTTGTATTCAATCACTTAACAAAAAGTCATTCAGAAGGAGCATGATAGGCACTGAAGGAATGCAAAATGGAGTAAACTCCTACCTGTGTATTCTTATAATTTAGTAGAGGAACTAAGACAGTTACATAAATCACTATAATTAGATTAGAGAGAGTTTTAAACGCAGTTACAGGTTCTGAAAAAAGTTGCTGTGGAATCACCTGGTAGAGAAAACATCTCGGCCTGAGGAGAGAGAGAACACATGGGCCTGGGCATGAAGGGCTGGCCTGGTCCCTGGGTCTTTAATTCTGTTCCCTTTTGTTCCATGTGATTCATCTGTAAAATGCCAGTATCCAATGAGAGGATTTCTACAGTCACCCACATCAATGACTTTATAGCTGGAAGGAAAGGCAGCGTTTGTGCTGAGCCTTCGAGGATCATTAGAAATTTGGCTCATGAAGATGGTGGGAGAGCATCCCAGGAAAAGTCGGCAGCTGTTGAGAGTTCAGTCCTGGGTAGACAGGCTGGAGCCAAGTGAGGAAGAAGCTCGAACACTCAGTAGAGGGACACATGGATTACTTAAGACATGGAAGTTGAGGCTGGGCTCGGTGGTTCAGCCTGTAATCCTAGCACTCTGGGAGGCCGAGGCTAGTGAATTGCCTGAGCTCATGAGTTCGAGACCAGCCCAGGCAACTTGACAAGACTTCGTCTCTACAATTAAAAAAAAAAAAAAAAAAAGATGTGGGAGTTGCTGGAGGTCTCTGAGCAGAGATGTGAGGTGGGACACCAGGGGGATCATCACAAGCAGCCCAGTTTTGAAAAATGCTTGCATTGATCTGTATACCTAATCCTGAATTGTGCCCATCTTTGAGATAAAAAATTTAAAAGTTAAAAAAAAAATGCTTGCATTGATTCTGGCTTCAGCACTTACCAGTTTAAGTACATGTTTGAAGTTGAGGAAAAAGAGGTCCCTAAAGGCAAGATCTGTGTGCTTCTGTGAAGGGGAACACTTCCTATCACCCACAAGCCAAATGGGAACACCTCTCTGACAGGCAGGCCCCCTTCCTCCAGAGAATGTTGGCAGACCTCACCTGGGGGGGTGGGGGGTGGCGCAGGGACCAGCAAGTGGTACAGAGCCCTGACGGCCCATTCTGGAATGCATAGGAGCCTTCACACTAGAGTGCAGCCAGTGATAAGTGTGAACAGAGAGGCCTCCTGCAACTCACCAGGCCACTGACCAGGTTAACGCAACCTAGATTCTGAGATGCACTAGGAAAGGACAGGTGCCCTCTGTGAACATGCTAACAGGAGTGCAGTGGATGTCTGAGAGGCATTCCAGCTGTATGTGTTCTGCGAGGTCCTCCTCCCTCCAGAGGATCTTAATATACCACACACCCAGCATCAAGCGTGCCCTGCTCCAAAGGATTGCATGAAAAGCGGTCCTGTGGAAGCCTAAAAAATTTTCCCAGTAATTCAATGTTGTAAGAGGTATGCACAGTCCTAGGGCAGACACAAAACCCTGATTAATCAATAACTCAACGAGAGACCCTGGCGACATTTACTTTCAGGATTTGCAAACCTTCCCTTTTGCTCCAACAGTCTCCATCCACAGAGCTGTGCTGTATGAGCAGAAGTCACCAAAGCCAGCACTGCCATACCCTACGCTTGGGTTAACTGCCAGTTCAAATGTTCCCAATCGTCAATCCCAGGCTGCTATAGGTCACTCTGAAGAAAGGAGAAAAATGTTGCTGGCTGTAAAAACAGTAGTTGCTACAGGTGATTCCCCCACCTTTCCCTGAGGAATAGGAAACAGAGGGAATATTCATGGGTAAAGAGGCTCCAAAACGAAATGTTGAAAATGAAAATGTACTGGCCGGACCTTTTGCAAGATGCTAGTATTGACAGTGACTGTGTTCCACCAGGAATCTTGATCTGAAGAGCTCTCAATGAATGCTAGTCACTGACTGGTCACCCCTGAACACGCCAGTGACAAAGCAACCCAGAGGGACTCAGCCTCACTGTACTGATCCTAAACTCCCTGTCCACCCCAGGCTGTTTCTTGCTGTTCCCAGGCCTCAGATGTGACCTTGACCCTCTAATCTGCCTGGCTAACTCTGACTCATCCTCTGAGTTCCAGTCTGGCATCATCCCCCCCAGCTGGTGGACTTCCGACCACCCTGGGTTGAACGAGGCACCGTCCTGTGGGTCCCACTACACTCTGGACACCTCCACCACTGCGCTGACCCCACTCTTCAAAACAATCTGTTAATGTTTGAGCTTCCCAACTCCTAGACTGCAGCCTCTCAAGGTCACAGGATCTATCATTTTCTGCAGGCCTCTGAGTTCAAAGCCAGGCTTCAACACTGACCATGTGTATGACCTTGGACGACATCACCACCCTCTGTGTCACTCTCCTGCTCTGTCAACTGGGGACAGTCGCATGTGCCTGTACTATGGGGCTGTGTGAGAAGTGCATCCATGATCCACGTAAAGCCCTGAAGATCAGGCAAATGCTTCATAAATATTAGCTATCATCTCCTCTGTCTCCACTGTCAAGCCCATATGAGATGATAAAATATTGGTGGATACTTCTTCATGCCACCAAGAAACTTATTTTTCTCTACAACACTGTATCCAGCTGGTAAACTTGCTCCTTAGAGAAAGTTCTCTCAGTTCTACAAAACATCCAAGAAGCACATTCTTTTTTTTTTTTTTTTTTTTTTGAGTTGGAGTTGTACTCTGTCACCCAGGCTGGAGTGCAGCGGCATGTTCATGGCCACCTCAGCCTCAAACTGCTGGGCTTAGGTGATCCTTCTACCTCAGCCTTCCAAGCAAGAAGTACATTCTAATTCAGATTTTAGATCACTCACGGAATGAAGGAAAGTACAGACTCCTGTCAATAACGAACCACCCTCCTCAAAGCCTCAATTCTCAACATATCATTTTTGCGAAAAGTCACTCTTCAGATAGCTAGAATGTAAATATTTTTTCTTGCCAAAAAAAACACAAACATAAAAATAGTGGCATTTGGTGAGTAGTCCTGCAATACTGATTCTCCTGGAAAATACCATCAAAGCGGAATATGTTTATTTCTGAAGCTTGGGAAACATTTAGGGCAACACCTCAATTTTATCAAAGGAAGTGGAGCCATCCAGAAAGGTTAGACACTAGTCCTAGGTCAAATAAATAGCTGGGTCAGGAAGTTGTACAAGCTCTAACCTTCAACCCACTACCCAGCAGGTATGTTAACAGTGACTTCAATTTAACTTCTCATCGAATTAAGGAAAGGTAGTCATGTGTATCCGTAATGCAGAAACAAAGGAGGAAGTAGGGTAGTCCCAGAAATGAACTCAAATGACGTTTCTAGTCTTAAAGGCAAGAAAGGCATCTGCCACTTCATTCTTGGATTGCAGAGGTAACTGTGGAGAGTACCTCTTCCTTCCATTCACAGCATCTCTTACCCTTGAGATCCCACATGCCAGGAGGCTAGGGCTCCTTATTGGTCGAGAGCCCAGGAAAAGTGTGAGGACTCAATACCATCCAGAGAGGATCCAGATCACTCAACTCCAAGGGAATGTAGCTCCAGTCTCTCTATTCCAAGTGCAGAGTGAGAGAAAGGGACAGCAGACGGGTAGAAAAGCTGAGAGCATGGAGAAGAGTCTTTTGGGTGGCCTGGGCTACCTGACTCCTCTTCTCCAAGCTACAAGATGTCATGTTCGCAACCATGGATCTGTGCTGACCCACGTAGTTCTGTGATTCTCAGTCTAGGAGAACAGACTTCTTCCCCCATCTCTACCCTAGAGAGAAAGGCTCCCAAAAGAGAGGAGAAATTTGAACAAAAGAAAGCAGTGTAGCCAAATGTGAACCGCAGTGGAAAAATCAGCATTCTCAGAGTCAGGCAATGTGGTTTGTAGCTCCTGGCCCTGCTGCTGTCTGCCTGAGTGGCACATCCACCCCCTAAACCTCAGCTGAACAGCGTGCGAGGTCCTTTCAAAGTCCCAAACCATTTAAGATTCCCCCAAAGAAGAGCCCTGCTCTAGTAACAGTCTGGACACAGGGATTACAAACCAGAAAATCAAGGGCACTGGAATATATATATAAAACATATAAACTTGACAATGCTCTTTGAGTTTTCAAAATCCCCAGTGCATGGGGGTTTTGAGTTTGCCCTTCATTAGCTCCCCTCCCAGAAGTATGGGCATTAGAATCCCGGACTCTTTAAAAACACAAACCGCTTGATTTGAAAAATTTCCATTACGTTAAGATTGGGTTATTTACACCCATTTTCTCATAAGGTCCTACATTTATGCATGACCCTTTGATACCTGATATAGATGAAAGCCCACACTCGGCAGGAGTCTGACTCTAAAGCCCACCATGGGCACACTGCATCATGCCTTCCCCTTCCCTCAACACTTCGGAATTCCTTCTGAAGCAGCCTTCAGATCACTCATTCTCCCCCTCCAAAACCTTCAATGGCTCCCACTGGCACAAAGTCAAGCCCAGAGTCTTGGCCTGAAACTCAAAGATTTCATGATTTATCCCCATCTGACCTCTCCAGACATATTTCCTTTGTATTTTCTAAAAATTAATAAAAACAAAGCTGTAAAAGGCACTAGAAAAGTGCAAAAAACCAGGCCCCTGATCTCAGTACTGGAGAATTAAACAAGTCTTTGGTCTTCCTTAGAGCCACTGGAGTGAATCTCACGTTAAAAATCGGGCACACACCTTGCCTCCTTCTTCTGCTGGGGCACCTCTCTCTGAGGCCCTTCTTACTTACCACCTTGATCCTGCCCCACCTGCAAGCTTGACTCAAACACTTCTTCCCTCACAGAGCCACCCTGGCACCCTCCTCTCCCTGCCTCTCCCTCCCAGAACGCCCATAGCTCCTCAGGCCTCTACATCAACTTACTTTCTGCCTGTCTGGCATTTCGCTTATAAACATATCTTATCTGCCGGGCTAAACTCTCACCCAGGCCCGATTCCTTGAGACCTGTCCTATTCCCTTTTCCAGGCCCCACTTCCCAAAGTCAAGATTTCCAGTCTCCTGGTTTAGGGGCCAGACTCCTTCTTCTCCACTGAAGGGTAGCAGAAACTCACTGGGAATCGTTCCGGAGGCCTTGTCCAGCTGTTCTGTTACCCAGGCTTTGACCCCGAAAAAGGCGAGCACGGGCTATTTATTCAATTGATTTTTTTTTTTTTTTTAATTCACTGGAAAAAAGACAGAGAATGAACTTTTGGAGTAACCACCCTGAGACCTGCCTACGAAGATCACTAGGGTATAATAAATCATTCCTTCTCCCCAACACGGAGAAGCCTCCAGGCTTGCATGGGCGAACGAATAGCTAGCTGGAAGCCAAGGATGGTGCAGGGGAACTGGGGACCGGCTGCTGGGAGTGGGGTAGCTAGGTAAGACCTGCAGGGAACTTCCCAGGCTCGGGGCCGCGGCGCACCCACCTCCGGGGAAAGGCTTGCGGCGAGGGCAGGAGGGAGCGGGCGGCCGCGGTCCCCGCGCCCGGGATTGTGCAAAGCCGAGGACGCGGCGCCGGGTCCACTTCGGCCGGAGCTGACCTCCCCCCGCCGCCTCGCCCCCCGGGCGCGTTCGTTCCTCCCCAGACCTCGTCGCAGGGCCCGAGAGCCTGTAGCCCCCGGGCCTGCGGGCGGGCCGGCTCTCCGACAAAGAAAGGCCCCCGCCCGCCAACTCGCCCGCGGGACCCAGCCGGGAGCGCGCGGGACGCACTCCGCAGCCCCGCGCCCGGCAGAGTCGCCGGCGGGCGCCGGGGACGCGAGGTCCAAAGGCGGGCACGGCGCGGGGACGCCGGCACCACCCCGAGCGAGTCCCCGAAGGGCAGGACGGGCGACTCCTGCGCGGAGCCGGGGGCCCCCACCCAGGACGCCGCCGACGAGCCCCCCGCCCGCCCCCCGGCGCGCCGAGCGCGGGCGGGACCCGGCGGGACGCGCGCGGCAGCGAACCCCGAGCCGGCTCCGCACGGCCGCGTCCCG